>APFE030895630.1:35864-47127 GCA_000404065.3 Pinus taeda
AAGTAGTTGGTGCTGTCAAGAATAACTTGGCATGGACTTTCCATTTTAACAGAAACTGAAGCTATATATGCTGAAACTAAGTGTTCCAATGGAAAGATCTCGAAAAATTAGGCTAGTTAAAAAAAAACGGCTCTTGAAAACGGCTTTCGGATGAAGAAGTTATGGCTTTTTGAAGAAAAGTTGATGAAGGCACCGACGAAGTGTGGGAATGTACGGAAATAAAAAAAAACGCCCCCTTTCCAACAAAAAGAAGACTTGAACTCAAGACCTCTACTCTCATAAATTAGCTTTGAACCAAGTGAGCTAGACTAAAAGTTTGAGAGAGAGAGAGGGGGGGGGAGGCTTTGCTTTTTTGGTCACTGAAGCTCTGGGTTGCGTGCTTGCTTGAGAAAGCTCTTTTTCCCTACAAAACAAAAAACACAAAATATAGCACGGACATACAAAAAAAACAAACCCTTACGGCTTGAAGTTAGCTTTACCCGGAAACTAAATATTTTCCTCAATGTTTCTGATTTTCCGAGATCACACTAAGGCGCAGCAGAAAAGAGCATACGCATGAGAAAAATCCTTCCTCTCTGTTTCTGATTTGCCCAGATCGCACAGAGTTACAGGGCAAAGAGCATACACATAAATGAAAGGTATAGATCTGGTAAAAAAAAAGAAGCTAAATAAACTGAAATAATAAACAAAGAGAAAATAACTAGAAACTGCAAATAAACATTGTATACCTCCAGATCTTAAAAATGACATAGCTAAGGCTACCAGAAACCTTTTCGCGTGAAACTAAAGGGGTTCCTCACTGGAACAGATGCTCCTAACACAACAGAGCAGTCCTCTCGGCCCAAAAGTAGTCAGAAACAACAGATCTATGAAACGACAGTCGGATGCAGTTCTATCGGCTTCAGATTTAGATCACCAACGAACGTGGCCCTCAAATAGCTCTGAAACCATGTAGGAATTTACAGGGTAAGTTCCTCAGACAGAACACCAAAGAACACCGCTCACAAACAGATCACAAATCAATACACCAGTATTTTTGACATGGTTAAAACCCTCAAAGAGGGAAACAGTCCATGGCCTGAGCCAACGCGGCCACTTCGGGAAATTTATTAATAAAAGAATGAAAATTTACATAAGCTTCTCTCATGAACAGTTAACCTACAAACGACCCTCCATGCTCTTTAAATAGAGATCATCGACCAATCAGGTGTTAAGCCACGGATCAAGTGTCGGTAATACCGAGGAGAGAATGAACCATCGGATCGCTACATATCGTGACCGTCGGATTGTAAGTTACAAAAGTACATAGTAAAGAAACACACTTTACCTAACTCTATACTAAACCAAGTTATACTTAACTATTTCCTATGTGTCGGAATATCCTAACACAGGTCATCTGAAGATCTACTGCTCAGCTCAAAATTATGTCTGTGCCATTAGGTTCATGTCGCTGAGAGGTGTAGGATCGACATAAAGTTTGTCCAATTTGGACACTGGGAAAATTTCACCCTCCTGGAAATTTGGCTCAATCATGGTTTTGCCTACCTCTTTTCCCTACTCATGGTTCCACCTGCAAATCAATTAAAAAAACAAGTCTCAATTTTTGTGCTCCATCTTGGCCTCTTGGAACCACGTCATGGTTCTGTTCTCCATTCCACACCTCCGTTCTCAAATCGCTCCTCCCTTCCGGCGCTGCACTGAGGGCGTGTTTATATGGTGGAAGGATGGTGAAATTTACAAAGCCACCACCCGTGGCGTGGTGGTTAGGAAGATTAATGGAGGTGGAGATGTCGGGGGATCAAATCTCGCCTCTCCCAAACTCGACGCATATAATTTTTTTATGGTGCATTCATTGTAACCATGCGCATAACCGTTGTTTGAATAAACGTGGATGATTGTTTTGTATTAAATGTGATTGGTGTATTGATGTGGGCACCCGAGTTGTGTACTGGCCATTTCGGTTGGGCAGATTTGAACCCTGCCACCCACAATTAGTTAACAAGTTGCAAATGGAGGTGCGTGTGGGTCAGGTCCACCGGAGATGGCCCACCTACAACCCATATATAACATGATTGTAACATATGGTGGTTGGGAGGGCCGACGGGGGTCATGGCCCGTCAGCTATTTTTAATTCAAATTTGTTTTTTTTAAATGTAATATGAGTTGGGTCGTTGGGGGGGTGGTGGGGTTGGTGGCCCGCCACCCCAAAAATATATATATTTTTAAATTTTTTTGTTTAATAAAGGCATTTTAAAAATTCAAAAAATTGACCAAAGGAGTCAATTTATGTAGGCCACAAATTCACTTGGAATCTGGCCCAGGTTGGCTAGATTTTGTCCAAATTGCTGCCTCCTTAAACCTGCCCAGTCACCCAAGTCAACCCTGAACATTGACTGCTCCTAAATCTCACATACGGACTCAGTTTGACGAACCATTCACACCACCATGATCATGACGACGAGATCTTCAACATAAACCTAGTTAGAGCACAATCCAAACACTTTGATTTTTGACCCTTCCTGAGTCCTCTTGGACTTCTGTATGTGTCTGGAGCCACCTGGATCACAAAGCCTTTGCCAATTTCCTTAGCCATAATAAACCAAATGAACACCCACTACTTTTTTCCCAACATTCAGCGTGAAATAAGTGTCCCATCAACCATGGTAATTATGTTTTCCTTTATTAACTTTTATTACATGGAATTTCCACCAGGGTCGTTACACTGAATGAGATTGACAACAAGCTTTTGTATTCCAAGGCCAAGAAACAAAAATCCATCTAAGAGAAATTTGGTATATATTATTGAACTTAATGTTGACATAAACTAAATGAGAGAGAACATATTGTAAACCTTCAATACATGAGTGTGTGGAAACAACATAAAATCAACATCCCAAGGGATCAATCTTAGTTTTGAAGAGATTGAAAGGAGATTCCATTCACAATTTAAGGCATAATTTCTTACATGACACCTAGAAACAAAAAAATAAACCTTATCCGAATCAATTCTAGCATTTGAGACATCAATTGAGTGTATATAGGCAAAGAATTTTCAAGGTGGAAATCATCTAACAAGAGGCAAAGTATATCCAAGCATTAAAATTAGCAGGTTAAAGATCTAACCCAGATTAATAGGAGGTCAATGGCTATTTGTCAAAGATCATTTCAACTGTGACGGGGGAATTTGGAATTATAATATAGCAAATCCATATTTTAAAGCATAAGAAGTTCAACTCTAGTTTCTCTAAGAAAAGATCAACACTTGAGGATTTCAAGTTAGGACACTTGGAAATAGGGGAAGGTTAGTCAAATATTAATCCTAGTTTAGCCAATTGTTTTATAGAATTAAACATGGCTAGAGTGTATGGGTTGGTGGTTTATCTATCTATCTATATATATATATATATATATTATAATAATATATATATTATATTACACACCACATTTGAATGTGAGGATCCATGTTATGACTAGTTCATAAGCTAATACACCAATGCCAAGTTGCATTGGAAGGATGACTAGGATAGCCAAATGGTGGGTTGATGATGTGATGCCATCTAATTCATTAAAATTCAAATGGTCATATCCCTCAATCTAGAGATCATATTGAGATAAAATTTATATCATTGGAATTGTCTCAACGAGACTAACACAATGATGATGTCTATTTAAGGTTTTGAATAGCTTGAAAAAGATAATAAAAAAATTACCCCATTTCCATAACGACACCTTGGATCTTAGGTCAGCACAGTAAGCACTTCCTGCTAACCTTATTCTAGGGCATAGAATATTAGGATGTTTTTTATAAGGGTGAAGTGTCCCCATTACTGACCTATTTTCGACTTGTCTCACATTGCCACTTGTCACTAGCTAACTAGTGCCACATGTCTCCCTTTTTTAGCCCACTTGGGCACCCCAAAATTCCAAATATGCATACCACATGTCACGTCCCTATTAGTGCCATGTCATACTAGTGTCATTCTTGTTGGGTTGTGTTATATTCTTTCCATGACTACCACACACACAAGGGGGTCATGGGGGGGCAGCACCTGAGTGGGTAAGTAGGGGGGGCAGTAGCCCCCTTGCATGGGGTCTGGGGAAATGCCCTGGGATTTTTTTTTGGACCATATATTAGGTGGGCAGACCTACCTATGGTTTTGTGCATGGATTTCGCACATGGTTTTGGTCATGATGGTTTTCTGTCTATGGTATTTTGTAGATCTGATCAAGGGAACTATGGTTATGTACTAATCTAGGGTTAATGGATTGGGGTTTATGGATGCTTCAGCATGTATATATATGTATTGTAACATTGAAAGGAATATAATGAAAAATCAATCTAGTAGTCCTAGTTTTGGGATCTAGGGGAAAATCTCTGTGTACATATGTTTTATGTTTTATTCTCTCACCATTTTTTATTTTTTGTTTTTTTAGAATTCGTATGTGGGTGATTTCTGTATAGGGTTAAAACCTACAATGCTGCCACTATGTCATCTTCATCAAATCAAGTTGTGTCATATGTCCTCCTTCAGTTGTTCCATGTGTCATCAAGGCTATGGAGGCAAGGGGGTCCTAAGCCTTTGTTTTTCATTGATTTTCTTCATTAAATTTTTACAGTTTAGGATGGGAATATTTATTGAAATTGATGGGAACTTTGTCGTCTCCCCTACACCATCTCCTCAACAATAAAACTTAGAGTTCCCTCTGATCTTGTCGGGGATGGACCGTGAAAATGATGTGTCAAGTAGGCCTCCCGCATCGCCAATTATTTTTTGTGTATCAACCATGTCCTCTCACTGTTGCATCCAACCATGTCCTCCCAGTATTGTGTCACCCTAGAGGATAATCCTTGCACCTACCTTGGAAACATTTGGTGAAAATATGTTAGGGTTACATGTCTCAGGTAGGATCCACATTGTACCTCCTAATCTTGCAAATGCTCCACCTGTGCGCTCATGTGGCAATGCTTGCCACGTGTAAATTGACTATGTTATGGGGCCGATGGCCCAAAGACACTATAATTTTGAATTTTACCCTAAAAAATTTGACCAACCATATCTTTTGATCTAGGAAGATTTTTTAGACTTCAATATAACATCGGAAATTTCTTTCTAATCTCTATCCATCTAGGTAGTTTCCAAGAGATTTTGATCTAATATTATGTACTTAAAATGGTTCCAAAGTCTCTACTGTTTGACCAATCTTCTTGCAACCACCAAAGTTGTGCCACTCCTTTGACATTAATTCAACACTATGAAGTGGAACTTGAAGACCTTTTGGGAATAATAAATGAATCTAGGTAAGCATATAATCTAGAACATATAAGAATCAATCATCGACTATGCATTTATTTCTCTTTGGATGCTTACAAACCAAGAATAATGCTTGGAGGTAATTTCTAAAAAGCATACATATAGTACATTGGGTTGCTTTTACCCACAACAATGAGCATCAGAGGGAATAATCTTTTAGGGACTATTGAATATAGAAAAGAAAGATTTATCTATGTTGTGTGGGATAGTGGAAGAGAGTGAGATGGTGTGCTGTAGGTAAATTCTCAACGTAGACACAAACAATTCCTCTAGTCCAAGAGAGCGGGTCTAGCCACAAACAAACAATCTATGGAATTTTTTCTTAAGCTAGAATCAAAAAAGAGGGCCTACCTCTTAGAACGCTATTCCGCTTAGTGATGATCTTACTTCCTCACTCCAGCTACCTTTCGTTTCCTTCCTTCGAATACCTGAAACAAGAAAACAAACAACAACAACAAACGTGATAGCATACAAATTGCATTCAGCCTACTTAACAGGTCAAGGCACATTAAGCCATCAAATGTAAGATAACACTTCAATGTAGGAAATCAATCAATATTTGTATTCATGTAAATTTAGAAAGAGATACAACCAATGCCTTGATGTTGCTGGTCTCCTCCAACATATCCGGGTTCCCACACTTCTGCTAGCATATCATGGATAGCCCCAACAATGGAAGTTTTAAGGCCTCTTCCCTTTAGTCTCAAAACAAACCAAACACACTATTCTCCCTCAAACATAAACTAGAGAGCTACAAGCTATAGATGTCTTACTGATTATTCAAGCTCCAAAAATACCAAGACTGAAACTAGTGAAGTTTGTAAAAGGATGCGTTTATATAGCTTCAATAGAGGGGATATGGTTTCTCTTATCATGGTAGAAGGCTTTATCTCTTGGGTTGGTTCCATCCTAATAGGGGAAATGAGCCCAAACTGACTTCCTCGACTCCATCCAGCCCAACCATTTACTAGACTTCCCTTACGAAGCTTCTAGACCTGGAAGCTTCAACTCCATATTTAAAAAACTTTCCAAAAGAGGATCGGCGCGACTCAAAAAAGGCAGAGTAGTGTCATACAATGCTAGTACTAGTTTTAATCTCTACAAATCAGCGCGAGGAGGAAATGGATCATTAGCATCGGTCTTGTAAACTGGGGTAAAAGGAAGATTCAAGGGAAATGATGCAAAAGGGAATCATTCCGCTCATGAAGAGGGACATAATGGAAGTTTCTTCATGATGGGAAAGCATGTTGGATTCACTGTAGAAGTCCTCGAGGATCATGGAACGGGGAGTGCAGGGACAGTGACAAAATGTTGCGTAACAGTTACCCCCTAAAGCATGAAGGTTGAACTAGAGTGAGGGGTGAAATTCTTTACAAGTATATGCGGGGAACCAGAGTCCATTGTCGGAAAACCTGCAAGTAAGCATAGATACATGTACATCACTGAAAACTCTGAAAAATGATACATGAATCATGGTATGAATGCAATCATCCAGAGAATGATCATGTAAATGGATCCAAGGCATGGGCGCAACCATCCAATAGAGAGGATCATAATGAAACCAAGGTATGGTCGCAGCCATCCAATAATGAGAAGGATCACATATAACAACTCATGGTATGGTCACAACCATCCATCTGAAAGAGACATGTATATCAGCATGATCATGTCATATCGCCTTGCAACCTGAACTTGTGTAATCTGAGCCCAGGGTCTTGCGCTCCAACACGACCCGATCAAAGTACAAATTCTAACATGTGAATGAATGTGTTGAAGTCGAACATGCTAGAAAGTTGTTTGATTACTGGTCAATGATGCCAACCGTTAACAAGCGTGAGAGAAACCACCAATAATGACAATGGCTCTCAAGATACTAGCAGCAGAGTCCACAGAATGTGAATAAAGGAATTGAAGTTTAACACCTGAGAAATCACCCGATCAAAAGCCAATGATGTGAACTTGTCATCGAGTGTGAAGAACTTGCCATTACGGCATGCAAGCTCTAAGGTACTGGAAAGGCGTCTCTTGGCCAACTTCCTAGATAATGGGCTGAAGTCGACAGGAAGCAACCATGTATAAGAAGGGCCATGATGTATCCCACATCATCGACATGAGACAAAGGGATGCAAATGATTTCAGATGACACAAAGAATCAGGAGTAAGTGTAATTTTAGATGGACTAACTCTTGAACATATCAATGACACGACTCCAGAGTTTGACAGCTTTTAGATCCATAGGATCGGTGGTCAGGATGACGTGGCAGAGATCAAATGGAAGGGAAAAAATGAATGGCCCAACCCAGGAAGGTCAATGATGAAAAGGAGGATATCCCAACCCAACACGAAGCAGAAAGTGTCATGTTCAAGAGTGAGCTGCCGACACAACTGATAGCATTTCCCATTTTCCCCCACCATTTCTGGTAGGTACCCCAATTATTTTTTAATGGCAAGCTTGAATGGGATAGCATGTGTTTGCACTGTAAGTCCATCCTTTAGATGAATCCGACCTAGTAAGTTTAATGAGCCCTAGGAAGGAGGAGCTCATGTCCATCACGGTGATGATTCCAATGTCGTTTAATGTTTTAACAAGTCCGACAAAGGTGTAACTCGATATCTTTTTCATGTTTAGAGTTTGAAAAAGACACAGAAAAGAAAACTCCACATGGTCCCTTTTCGTACATTTGTGTCTCTCGAGCCCAAAAAGGTAGAAAACGATACTTGAGAGAACCGCTTGACCATTTCAGTCAAGGAGTACCTTTTATGTAAATAGTTTATCCCAACCCGAAAAAGGGGTAAATGAATACTGGGTAAACGATGTTTTGCAGCCTTTAACGAGTTTAAAATGACAAGAGCTTGGCAATCTTTTCCCTTTTTGACTCGTAAAAGAGAATAAAAATGGGGGCCCGCTTTTAAGCTCTTTTTGAACACTTGGAATGGGGAGTGTAGGGATAGTGACAAAATGTTGTGTAACACATGGTTATATGATAGATGGATGACATATTTACAGTTCTATGTAATGAGTATATTATTTGATCATGAGAACAATTGGGTTGGATTGAGAAAGGAAGAAGCTCGTAATTTGATTACTTTGCCTCCACTTAACACCTTTGGTTGGGTGGAAAAAATTTTGTATGCAACCAATTTCTCATACCATATTATATTAATATATAAGTGTTCTATTTTTGTTTATGAATGTGTAAATTAATGTTGTATGTGTCCATTTTGTGCTTGATTATGCTTAACCCTAGTCATGGGAATTCTATTGCCAAGATTTTACGTTAATCCATGCCTATTTAATTCCACTAGATTTTAATTGTCACACTTGCACATGCATTTTATTGAATTCCAATCACCTTTGTGAGGTTAGCTTAGTTATTATTGTGGGGATATGATTTTGAAGGATGAAATTTGAAAGATCCATAATATGGCTACTCATATGATGACTAAAAGTGTTAGGTGAGGATGTCATAGTAATACTCCAAAACCAAAGTTCTGAAAGGATTATCGTAGGTCTGACTTCAACGTTTCAATATTATTTTTAACATTGCATGGTAAAAGGAAAATCATCAAGATGCAATATGATTAGTAATAAATCTCCACTTAAGGTATTTCTCAAATACACATTTGGATCTAAATCGTGCCTTTAAAGGGTTATGTCCCTAAAAAAAGACCATTTATATTCATATACCAAGCTCTCGGGGCTAGCTTCAACTCATACAACACTTCCTACAATGTACAAGCAAGGTTCTCTTATCTCAATCCCATGAATCTAGTTGGTTCCACAATGAATACTTCTTCACTAACCCACCCATTCAAAAAGACAAGTTCTCCTTTTTGGGTTCCATGGACGTAGATGGTTTCTATATGAAGACTACTTCATTAGAACACCCATTTTTCTCTTTTTTGGGTTCCATGGATGTAGGTGGTCTCTCTATGAAGACTTCTTAATTAACACACCCATTTTGATGAAAAAAAAAATGACATCCTTCCAATGGACAATTCATCCATAAAAAGTTGTAATAACCAAAATAATTACTATGGTCTTCATCTTTGCTACAACTACAAATGTTTCCTCCTAATTGATTCCTTCTTTTTACACATAACCTTTGGCTACTAAACTTGATGTGTTTATGATATCATCGTCATATCTATATTGCCTTAAAAATCCATCTAAAGGAAATTCTCTCTAGTAACTCAACTAGTCTCCAAGTTCTATTCCCCCAAATAGAATCAATCTCAAAATGCATAAACACCGCTCCGTTAATGTTTCTTATCGTCTTCTATCTCCATACTGATAAGAACTTTAGTCATGAGTGCATAATTGATGAAGAGTGACTTCAAATGCTTGATTTTGCTAAACTTACCTTAAAATTTCACTCTTTAATTATCTCTATCTTCTATCATTTACTCCTTCAAAATTTTCAATTTCTATTATGAACTCTTCACATATCTTTACCAACTACTTAAAATGCCCTCTAAATTTTTTAATTGCTTTATTATTTAATTTCAAAATTAAAAAATTCTAAAATTTCACTATCATCCAAAATAATCTCTCTCATATGCAAATCTAATTTCCAATATCTCAGGAAATAAATAAACACTTTATAGAAAACAATTCAATTTTTTTTATTTTCAAATTTCCATAATCAAAATATTTCAAATTAAAATAAAAGAATAAAATAAATTATACCTTCTATTTGTCATCTTTGAATTACGCTCCTCCTTTGAAAATATGGTTCCAAATTTAAAATCGAATCAAAGTGTCCTTTCTTAATTTCATACTCCTATTCATGGGATTTTCTTTTCTTGAGTTTGACATGAATAGGACCACACACCAATAATGTCCAACTACCCCATCTATCAATACAAGATGATGTCACTTGAAGGAACTTAATTTTAACAAATGCATACTTCATCCTGCACATGGGCTTATGTCAACACTGAGTGGAACACTCATAATGAGCTTGTACTATAATTCATTACTTCCCTTTATTATTACCTTAAAGTTCATAACATTAGTACATTAAAGTTGATAAAATGAGAGTTGTGTATCAATCACAATTAAAATGTTTAATTGGGTGAATAGTTTTTCCATGATTGGTTGTGATATAAAGATATCTGAGTCAGAACAATTATTCAAAAATTATGTTTCTCATGAGTTATATTAATTTTTAACATAATTAAATTTTCTATACTATGAAGTTTAGAACCAATAATATTTACATAAAAGAAATACTTCAACAACATATCTTATCACCAATTATTTTATATCTCATAAATAATACACAAAAAAAAAATACTTCAACAACATATCTTATCACCAATTATTTTATATCTCATAAATAATTGAAACCAAATCGATGTAATAATAATAAGATATTAGAATTTTATATTTACCCATAATTAAATCCAAATCATTACCACTATAAGATCTTATTTCAACTACTAAATACATATCTTATCACCAATTATTTTATATCTCATAAATAATTGAAACCAAATCGAAGTAATAATAATAAGATATTAGAATTTTATATTTACCCATAATTAAATCCAAATCATTACCACTATAAGATCTTATTTCAACTACTAAATCACGGTTTACACGATTTGATTATGACACATTGTTTTAAAAAAACAATTCATTTCAACTTTATTTAAATGTGAAGGGACTCAATAATTTCAATTTTTTTCAAAGGTATAATTAGAATGTGATGAGTCATATCCAATTTTAATTATTAAAAATCCAACGAAATCGATATCATCGAGAAACATTAAAAATCTTCGTAATGTCCACTTACGAAGATTTCATAATAACGGTACGAGTCGAATAATTTGTTATGTCTATTTCATTGACTTACCTTGCCCCCAACACTTTTAAAACTCTTCAATATTAAATGTCATGAATCTTGCTGAGGTAATTTCAATATTAATTTTTTATTAAATAAAAT
>APFE030895630.1:47292-60602 GCA_000404065.3 Pinus taeda
GTTATTCCTCGATAAAGAATAAGAATCTAGAAATTTATATAGAATAAAACACATCAAAAAGTTATTCATAAAAGTAAAAATAAAGAACAATAAAAGTAAAAATAAAAAACATAAAACCTTATAAGGAATACAACACATCAAAAAGTTATTCTTGAAGGGTAAGAATAAAGAACACACCAACAATAAATATAATGATTTTATAATCAAATATATAGGATGATAATATCACAATGCTAATTGTGATGAAATAAAGATGGTCAAATTTGTTCTTCGATTTGGCCTTGGTTAAGGAAAATGTTTTCGAAGTTTATATGAAGGTAAATCCCAGTGATAATTCTCTTTTTTTATTATAGGTTTCTTTCATTTCATTAAATTAAAATTGATTTTTTTTATAGTGTAAAAAAGAGGGTAGAATAGACAAATTGATACCTTTCTTAAGCTAAGAGTTTATGGAACCCATGAAAGGAGCGATGGAGGCGACCAGAACCGTGAAGCAGCACGTCGTCGAGCAGACCTCCGAGTTCAAGGAGGTTTCCAGCTTAATCGACAAGGATGGGGACGTTAGAAGAGGAATGGCGACAGAGGTTTCCGATCTATGCCTTGGACAGAAGCAGACGGGGCTGAGTTTTGAAGACGGGGCCGCAGCAGAGTCATACTGTAAACGGGGCCGAGTTTTGAAACAAATCAATGGCTACCCCATTGAGTGGATCAACCCTGAGTTTCTCCGCTATAAGGTTTTCGAATCCGCTGGTGTGGACATGGGAATCAGAGAAAAACGCATGGTGAAAGCATTGTTTGCTCTTTACCAGAAGTACGCGGATGAGCAGACTCTGCCGGCGGTTGATCCAAGGAGCTGCGAACCGGAGAAGCTCGGAGGACTTTTTGCTGATCAGCGCTTTGTTCTAGAGCTTTTGGCCAAAGCCAGAGACGCGGCAAGGTTGGGATCTGAAGGGTTTCACATTGGATCAGCTGTTAAAATCAAAGAAGGGGGTCTGCATGAAGCAGATCTGCATTCCCCCTTAAAGGATTGGCCCAAACATTACAGATCTGGCCCGAATCTAACAGATCTGGCCAATATCAGAGAACAGACAGAACCTAGGCAACAGATCGGCGGCAATGAGTACAGATCGAGCATCCAGACTGTAGATCTTGACCTACAAATGGAAGTTCGACACTATATGAGGTCAGATCTGGGGGAACGCTTACAGCCAGAGTAGACCGGGAATAGCTGCATTGCCGATTTAGGTGGACCAGAATCTCAGTCATCACCCAGCTCTCAGGTAACACTAACTCGTTATCAGATTTTTATTAAAACCCCTGAAAGGAAAACTTGCTTAGTGTGGGTACAGGCAGAAAGCACTATCATGCAGTTGAAACAGCAAATATGGGCATTGACGGGATACCCAGTTCAGATCCAACATTTGGTCAGTGGTAAGAGGTCCCTCCAGGATAGCAGAACCCTGAAAAACTATGAGATTAATCCAGGAACATCCATTGTTTTAAACTTCAGATTAAGAGGAGGGGTCCTGCCTCAGGGACAACCAAGCTCCTCAGGAGGAGATAAGGGGAAAAAGACAGCACCTCAGCAACAACCAAAGGGAGGTTCCTCCTACAAAAATATTTTACAGGGTAATAGAGATTCAGGGTCTCCTCCAGATCAAGGTGGATATACACCCAGGCCATACATAGTAGATCAGTTAGGGCAAACTCCAGCCCTTAACTTTGATTCTACGGGGCTTGACGATTTTGTTAAGTCTTATGAAACGCAGGCCCTAATATGCCGTTTTAACAGCTTTTGGCCAAAGCCTTTTGATCTATTTCACTGGATATTTACCACTTGGACCATGGAATGTGACATACATTTATGCTCCAAGGGGTTTTTTATAGTTAGATTTGCATCCAAGGAAGTCAAAGATACAATCATCAACGCTGGGCCTTGGTTTTGGGGAACATCGGGGTTGTTTATGACCCCATGGTTCCCAGATTTTGATCCAAACAAAATGACTGTCTCCAAAGTGCCGGTCTGGGTCCGCCTATATAACCTTCCCCTTCACTTTTGGAGTGAAAAAGTTTTGGAAGGAATTGGGAATAGTATAGGGAAATATATCAAAACAGATCTGGAAAGGATTGATGAGAGGGTCTACACTTTTGCACGCATCTGCGTGGAAGTAGATTTAAGCAAAGGACTGCCGGACAATATAAGGTTGATCTACAAACAAAAAAACTGGCTACAAGGACTAGACTATGAAAACATGGCTTTTCGATGCAGGCTCTACAGGCAAACAGGACACTTGCAAAGCACATGTCCAGAAGCCAAGAAAGCAAACAGTAAAAAGAAGCAGAAAGGGAAGCAGAGCAAAGGATGGCAATTTCCCCCCTGTCTCAGAGGACGAAGAATCAGAAGCAGAAGAGGAAGATACACCTGTGGAGAATGCTGAAAGGAAGGAGACTCAGAAGGAAACCACACCAGAAAACAAGGCTCCACAGTCCCACACAAGTCAAGCAGAGAAGGCAAACGAGGATTTGAGTATGGGCGGGATCAACCAGCGACACCAATCAGATACTTCAGACTCAGACAAGGAAACAACCTCACAAAAAGCAGAAACACAGTTAGTCATAGCATCGATTGAGCCCACCCAAGGCGAGTGGCACAAGGTCGAAAAGAAAAAAGGGAGAAAAACTTGAAGTTTCCGGATTTCAGTTTTTCTGCCTTCTTATTTCCTTCTTCTTTCTCCTTTCTCTTCTAAATGCACGTTAGTTTTTTAACGATTGCATGGGGTGCATATGCACTCGAGCCCAATGGGCACCTTATGGAAATGCTTCAATGCATCTGCTTGTGTAACTTTTCATTTTTTAAATAAAAGGTTACCGATTTTTCCTTTGGAAAAAAAAAGTGGGTAGAATTTTATTTTTTTATTAATTTTTTAAAATAATTAATATTGCTTTTTTTATAATTTATTTTTATTTAAAAGATATTTAATAATGTTTATGAAATAGAATAGATGGTGATGGTTGTATTGTTAAGTTACTATGTAATGTAAAGATTATTAAAGGTTACTGATTCAAATTAAGGGTTGGTATGGCCTAAGCCAATTACAATCCCCGAATAACTTTAACAACTCAAATCACAGTTCCTTAAAATACAGTTTCTCAAACCAAAAATCAAACCTAATATAATCTATAGAAAACTCAAATAACTTAACAAACAAAAAATCAACAATTTTATTAAATTTAATCTATCTTATAAATATCTTAAACCTTATAAAATAATGTAAATTTTTATATATTTTATAATCCTTTTATTTAAATTTTTTCTATTTAAAAATCATTTTTCTTAAAAAAAAAACTTCATTTAAATCAATTAAAATCTCACCACAAAGGGTAATATACGAAAGACTAATATATGTGTTATAACCTACTATAGCGCTTTTATAATATATTTTTATCTCATGGTTCAAAGTATTTTGGATATTTATCCTAACCTGTTAAAGTAAAATTTGAAAGATGAATCCAAACATATGTAAAAACTTCCATCAAATTCTCGGAACAAAGGAATTATAAAAGGTCTCATCCTGGTCCAAAAATAAGGACCTTTCTTTAAATACTTATTCGTAGTCAATTTGATAATAAAGAATAAATTACACAAACTTTCGAATAAAAATATGTTTTGTATTGTTTTATTAGTTGAAAGTAGAATTACCCCGAAGGGCTGGAGAGTGAATTCGCGCGAAGGATAAAGTGTGTGGCCAAGATAGCTGGCAAACGAGCTGAGAACCCTCAAGAAGGATGCAACAAGTTTTAAAGATGGTGCTATGCTCTTTGGTGTTGTTTCGCCTTTGGGTAATGGGATATTGTTCGGGTGGTGCAAACAACATAGAGTATGCATAGGTTATTGCCTTGTGCATGTTTTTTTTAAGTTTTGATTTGGATAGTTATTTTTGGAGATTGAGGAGCTTAGTGTGTTATCGTTTGTGTTTTTGTTTCACATCGTTTTGTCTAGGACCTTAGTGCCACGGTGATAACAATCTTCGCGGGTAGTTAGTTTTCTGAGCCAAGGGGAATTTATGCAGCGTTCTAGTCTAAGGTGTTCGACAATTGGACAACCCTAGGTACGCTGGGAAGGCAATTGGTAAGTTTTATGTGCTTGCCCATTTGCTTTTATGTTTTCCGAGTCCTCTTTGTGGTGGTGCATGTTGTATATATTTCAGTGTCTTGCTTTTGGGTCAATTATGTGTTTGGCAATGGTACTTAGCCAAGACGGGTTTGGCTCTGGGCATCTGGCAGTTAGGAAACAGTTTGGTGTGGGTTGCAGGTGTGTAAGGGTCTACCCTATTTGGGGTGGCCTCTGATTGGGGGTGGCTCAAGTGCACTTGTTGACCAGGGAGGTTCTACTGGTTTAAAGCAGTGGTTGGGTAGTGTCTTTGGAAAGGTTGTGCCTTCCATTGATGGGAGTGATGATTGGTAGTGCACAGGTCAATTGACACTAGGGTGCCTTAGGGTGGTTTCTCCTATGTGAATTGTGAAATATTGCAACAAAGGGGTCGCGCCTGAAGAGGAGGAGGGACTTGAGGTCCACCGAGGGGTAGAGGTGACTAGGCAGGCTTGGACGAAGCAGTAGGGGTCGGACGAGTGGAGTTGGGTAAGGATTTGGAGCAGGGCCAAGCCCACTCTTGGTGCCAAGTGGTGCAGTCGGTCACCTTAGAGTCCTTGGATGTGAAAATTAGACTGATCTTGATTATGTTAGACGATATGAGTGAACAACGCTACAATGATTGAAAAGAAGTCATTTCATTCCTCAACGACCTTTAAAGAAATCAATGGGACATCATTGATCACCTGACTTCTCTACGACAAGGTTAGAGGCATACAAACGACCACTTGGATGATTTTAAGGTGCATCTGGCTCATGTGGAGTTCCACGCCTATCAAGATTTCGATCAACCAGTCGCTCCAAGTGTTGGTCAAGCTCCAAATGCTCCTATTCAGTGATGTTGTTTGCCTTGCTGTTTATTTTGTGTTTTTTGGGCTGTCTAGGGTTCTAGTTTATGGTCTTTTTGTAAAGCCTAGCAAAATTTCCTTGAATTTTGCTTTGCTTTCCTAGCCAACAAATTTGGTCGAGTTGAGGTTGGGAGAGCAAATATATTTCTAGTTACCAAATGTAATACACTGATGATGAACTAATTGAATTTTTTGGTCGAAAAAAAATAATAAATAATAAATAATAAAAAATTGTTCAAACTAGAATTATAGCAATCAATTTTCACTTTAATTATTATTAGTTTGCCTTTGACTTATACAATGTTTAATGTTTATATATATAGATAATATTTTCAATTTTGTGGAATAAAATAGATTTCAATATTGTATCTCACAATTTACATAATACATTATAACACGGTGATGAATAATTTAGTTGTATAAATCTATAAATTAATATATTAAAAATATATATGATTTAAAAATCATATTTGTGAATAAATTAAAAGTTTTATTGCAACATCTTTTAAATATAATGTGTATTGAAGAGTACTTACCACTTTCTTGTTTCAATACAGGGTTCAATATTTGTGTGGTGATTCTTGGATACTATTTCAATATTTAATTGGTAATTTTTGGGTATTTTATTGTTAATTATTATGTTGTCAATTAATATAAATAATTATTATTAGTTAATGATGATGATGATGATTAACATCCACTAAGACCAATGCGGTCTATCGGACCTTAAGAAAATAAAAAACTAATTCTGATTCTTCAAGATCTTATTTCTATGATAAAAAAGAAGGGAAATAAATGGTCCAACATCACTATAGTTGGGTTGACTTAACATGTCATTGTCGGCTTGTTGGGGCCTACCCAAGTTCAGAAGTGATTTAGCCAAACAAATCCTGAAACTACCGGCCCTTTTGGCAACAGTCTGCAGTGCGCGGACTGAGGTCTCACTCGAGGTAGTATGGGAGGGTGTTGGAACCAGGTTTGCACACCCTAAGGATGTCTTGATGAAGGTTGTGAAGTTTGTGAACCGATCTTGTGCGCTGCACTACTCCGCGCAGTTGTCTGATCTTTGCGTAGCTCTGTAAAGAGCATGAAGGGATGCTGTCTAGATCCCTTGTTCCTACTATGTTATTAATATAGATCTGACTTGATATTGTGGGCCCGGTATTCTCATTAATATTTATAACAAGTGCGCGCAATCATAAACTGTAAAGAGATGCATATAACAGAAGCATAAACATACAAAGCTAAGAGCAGATGCATAATATTCCATAATCAACTTATCTTTTATTAACTTCCATTCCATTACAATCCCAACTTTGCCCTGCACACTCTGCTATAGGGGTCTACGCACACAGCTGCGGACTTTACCATGCCTCTGCGCACACATCTGCAGAGCCTCTCCTTACTACTACAACCCAAGACTCGGACTTACAGACTCAGAGTGAATATCATTTTCAAAAACCCATATCACTTAAGATCAACATTAAAAACTGACTTCTACACTTAGAGCCTCACTCTATTTATACATTCCCATGGTCCGCAGACCATGGGTAGGCCGACACATTCTATATTAAATTACAATATTTTAGGGCGAACAACCCTAGACTCTCGTGCTCCGCGCCCACATTTCGTAGGGTCTTACATTACTTTTGAGCAAAATTCAAGCCCCAAAAATCCACTATGGGGGGATTCGCTGCCCAACAGGCCCCCAACACAATCATCGTGACTCATCCCAAGTCACTCGGCTGGTGTAGTGATCTTTGCTCGGAGTCCATCCAACAACTTTTGCACTTCGCGGACATCTGCCACAAATTCCTCCACTGTCTTTTGTATCAATTTGTGCGTGACTCTTTGATGCATCGTTGTCAAAGGCACCATCTTTCCTTTGCGCATATGTATTCTGCATATGGGCTAACTTCCCCTCGATCGTGGCGGTGACTGTGAATGCTTCCTCGAGCCAAGGTTGGATGCGTGCTTTAAGCCCTACTTCTTTTTGGCATGCAGCATCCACCTATTCCTTTAGAGCCTGGGCCTCCCTCATCTTAGCCAATCACTGAGTAAGGGCGACCATCTGCATGATCCCCCGGACATTGTCATAGGCCTGCTGCAATTCCCGCGCTTCTGTCTCTAACTGCTGTAGCATTGGGTCCTCCTGCAGTGAAGTGAGCGTGAAGAGGGACTGATCCAATAATCCCGTGCAGTCTTGTACAATGTGCTCTATCACTTCCAACCCCGATTGAATGGTGCGGTGATGTTGCTCTTTGACTTTCAGGGGTGTAGAGGGTTGCGCCTTCAGTCGCAACTCCACGATCTGCAAGTTTAGCTCAAACTAAACCTTCGCAGCCTCCTCCTAGGTCTTGTGGACTCCAGCTGCCAGTTGGTGAATCTTTTCCATGGTGGGGAGTGCCACCGACATGGCCAACTTTGATATGCTGCTACAGGCCACCTCCACGGACTGTTCTAATCCTTGGTTCTGTGCGACTAGGTTGTTGCACTTTAGGTTGAGCTATTCTAAATTAACTTCTTCTTGCTTAAGGCTTGGAGGGCACGGCCCTCCCTGGGGCGAAACTTAGCAGTTACCCCATCTTGCAGGTGGTATAGGGTTTCCCTGGGAAGGGCGGCCAAATTCAAACTGAACCCCTCATGTCACCTTCCGCTTCTGCTAAGACAACGCCTTCTGGTAACACCAAAGTCTTTGTTGTGTGGGCACACAACATCTTCTCAGCTTCGGATGCACCTTCCGCAAGGTGCGGTGTCATCACTCTTGGGGGTCGCACATGTAATCCCTGCAACTACGCTTTGAGCGCCCCCAACACAGTTGTCTACTCCGTCATTAATTCTTCAAGAGCATCCTCAGTGACATTGTGAACTGGTTCGCCACTATCAAGAAGGGCTCCTTCAGAGGTCTTCATTGTCTTTGACACAGTATCTATCGAATGACAAAAATTATGATGGGTGCGTGGTGGTAGTGGGGTATCCACCGCAAATGTAGTAACCTAGCCTTCTCCCACACCACATAACCATTTCTGCTGCAATAATTGCTCCGCGGCTAGATATGGTAACTTCTCGCTGTCCGCGAGGTCCCAGTCTTCGGACTTTATATTAGGTACCTTTCCCAGTGGTGGACCTTCAAACCTTATTTCATCCGGAAGAAGCGGGGTTTGGAGCGCACTCTTCGTGGCCTCTAGGTCCTTCGGTATCTTAGCTGTCCCTTTCCATGGGGGGATGTAGGGGGGTAACTTTATTGTTGAAGGTACTTGAGAAACATTCTCCACCTCATCGTCCTGTGCTTCAATTTTGGCAATCAGGGCTTTCAAATCTTCCTCCTCCTCTTATGTTTCCATGGTAACAACTTTTCCCTTCTCTGCCATTGACAATTTACTAGACCATAGGTTTCGTGGTGATACCTGGACTGGCCCCATTGTCAACTTGTCTTTCTATGGTTGTGGTGTGTGGGGGGACTTTGGAACCTTTGGTGCAGCTGCCGCCTCTCCAGGATTCTCCTGGGTCACACGGGGCTTTGGGGTAACTTCCGCGAATCGCACTCTGGTTCTCGCAGCCGTCATCATTTCTTCACTGGATCCATTCGGTCGCATACTCATGGGTGACAAGGTAGATTGGTGCTCAATGCTTTGTACTGGCTCAAATCTTAACAAACCAAGTGTTGCCTCGAGGCTACCCCAAGGGATTTTATAATAACGTTTGAATTTGAATTCAACCATTCCCTCCACTTCTGAGTCATTAATACCTTCTTGGTGACAGGTCGTCCCGAATCTAGATCTTAATTCCTATCTTAATGGCCCGTCGCCTGCTCCTTTCTACCTTAAATTAGACCTCTTGTCATGAACAGTGACATCATCGCTCACCTCCCAGCCTACCCGCGCGGCAACGCAACCCCTTACACGTGACTGTGACCCCTGTGACATACTAGCCCTGCACAGAACGTCCTTCCCGTGCAGCTCTCCTACAGACTCGTTTATAGTCCTGCACCCTCTGTCAATTGCTTGGAGCACGGAGACTGTGCTTCCCACAGATAGTCAAGTGGTCGCACCCCTGGTGTGAGGCTTCAATTTTCCTGCTACCCTAGGCTGTGGGCACCCTTCAAATACCCTTGTGTCTGTTAGTGTGTCGCATTCTTCTTTGTATGGTACGCTCCCCTATTTAGTAAGGTGTGGTCGCAACCATGGCTGCAGGGTCGCAACTCCTTCTAATGCAGTAGTAGGGCTGGCTAGACTTAGTCCCATCTTGCTTAGTTTCTCGCGGCCCACTTGCACGACTTTGGTTTCCAGTTCAATGATTTCTTCGTCCAATGTCACGCTTTTCTTTCTCAGTCGTGCCCAATCTTCATCGAGTTCGTGGAGTTTCAAGCTCGCTTGCCGAATGGCTTCCTGTAACTACCTAATTCCTTTACCCAACTCCTTGCATCTTGTCCCAACTGCAGGAGCTGTGGTCTGGGGATTCTTCTCTGCTCTCCTGGTTTCATCTCTTCTTCTCAATGTTGGGGTCATTTACGCACTCTGGTTTTTGCTTATGGTCCTATAGGCCCATCTAACCACTTGTATGTGCAGGTCCCAGTCAGTTCATCTCACCTGGTGAAATCTGTTCATGACTTTGCATAGCCTTTTGAATGCTCCGTCACAGACTATTTGTGGAGTGCGTCGCCTTCCCTGTTGCCATGTCGAGTTTTGATTTTCGATCCTTAGTGTGGGAGGTGCTTGCATAGCATATGTTTGCACCCATCGACACAAGTGGGCACGCAAACCACTTTGTCCTAGCTGCCCAGCTCACGTTCATCGCTGGGGACTTCCAAATCATAACTGCATCCGTCTTCTACATTCGTGCCAGTTTCCAATATTCTTTTGGTGTGTATTCCACCATTGTGCAGGTATCACGCGCAACACCCATTCCAATGCACCATATCGTTGCTATTTTGGTATTGTACTTTCAAATTTGTCTAAGAATTCATCTACTCATGTTACCCCATCATATGTTGGCAATTCCCTTGCTTCGGTCGTCACGCATCATAGTGATCTAATCATCATGTTGCAATTCAGCGTTGTCACTTCGTGCAACCGGTTTGGCCGGCGTTCTATCTCTTCATCTGAATCTGAAGTACAGGAATTGTTGGGCTCCCATGAGATTCTCCCATCTGCAGTAAGGTTCACCTGATCCTGGTCTTGCGCCATTATCTGGTAAATGCAATCTAGCTCATCGTCGCTGTCACCATCACGCACAGGTTCAATGTAGCACGCTCCTTCGGCTGGATCTAGCAGAACTAGTATGCGTAGGGACTTTTTCTCAAATATCATCTTCTGCTTCTTCAAGTTGATGAATCCATTCATATTAGTGGCCTAGTCTATTCCTAGCAATGTGGGGTAAGCGTTGCTGTCATCCACAATCTCTATTACCTCAAAGTCCATTTGCGTGCTTGCGCCTTCGATATCCACTATTACCCCTTGCAACCTTCCCATGGGCAAGATCTTTTTTTGGTTCGCCATCCGTAATTGAATAGGGGACCACTGCAATGCGGGCCTGCCCATGCGTTCCCATGTTTGCTTTCGTAACAGATTCTCGTCCGAACCTAGGTCTAGGATTACCTGATCCATTTCATATTTTCCAATCTGCGTCGTCAATCTCATTTCCCTCCTAGTGCGCAATGCATGCTTTGCCATCTTTCGGACTACGCGTGGTTCCCCTGACCTGGTGCACCTAGTTATCAACTTTTGTAGTCCTTTAACCACCTTATTGTCATGCAATAATTTCATGCATGTCTCTAAAAAGGTAGTAAGCATAGAAGGATCCATTCCTAGCTCTGGTTGATCCTTACTACCTGAAGTAGAGGCCTCCACGAAGCTCTTCTTAGCTTCCATAAATGTCTCCTTTGCGTGTTCCAAGTCAAACTCAGGTTCCTTTGTAAGAGACTTGCGAACCCATGTATCTTCCTCAAGCTGCTTCCTCTTATCTTCCCCTGTGGTCAAACCACTTTTGAGCACCATATTCACATTTGGGTCTTCTTCGCGTAGTTCAGACCTCATCATTTCAATATTCTGCATCAGAGTAGGTTGAAGTACCCCTTTCTTGCGCATCTACGCGATCAACGTAGGATAATCTACTGCTTCATGATCGAATTGAGCACAGTATGAAAAAGATAGTCTCATTGGGTTGGTACAATCGTGGGCATAGTGCCCCAGTCCTCCACAATTGTAACAGATTAATTGTATGTGGCCCCTTTCTGGCCCCATTCCTCCTCGTCCTCGACCTTGCCCTTGAAATCGAGTGCGCGCCATCTCTGCGGCTGGGTCAAGGCCTTGCGTTTCCATCTGCATTCTATATGATGGGGTCATCTCCATCATTAACTTGTAGTTGCGACAAGTACACTCGTCATGGCTCACCGATCTACAAAAATTGCAAAATAGCTGCTAGGGTGTTTGTGTATACTTCTGCAACAAATGGCAGTTGTCTATCGTGTGCTTTCCTCCCACCTGACAGATCGCGCACTAGAGCGTGGGCATCGCACTTGGCCCTATCTATGCCTCTAGTCTCAACGGCATTGGTCCCCCTCCTACCAAGTAGTTTGCTAATACTAGATAGTGGTCTTTGTCATGGCCCTAACCTTTACATTTTATGCACCACACTTCTTCACGCACCTCTGGACGTGGCGCCCTATCTTGCTTCAAACTCTACATCTCCAAGCATAGATTCTATAGTTGTGCATGGATTTGTTGGACTCCCAACCCCGGATCCTTTATCAATGTTTCATGCAACCTCATCGCCATTTCCAACGCTTCAGCCTAGGTTGAAAGCTTTTGTTGCGACAGCGTCGTCCTCAGATGTGGTGTCAGAGACGCCACAAACCACACATGGTGCTATGCATCTGTTAGCGTCATATTAGCCTCACGGATCATAATCTTCAGTCTTTGATCTAGATCCCAGGGGTCTCACCCAGAAGCATTGCAATCTCTTTAAATCTGATGATTGACTGTGTCTCTGATTTCGGCCGGCTAAATTCTTTGTTCAACGCATTCGGGATCTCCACTATTCCTGCATTTGGGTGATCATTTGAGTGCTTGATATACCATGTAAGCGCGCGATCCTGCAACGAACTCACCAATGTGGCCTTCTTAATGTTGTCATTCGTGACCCCTTGTGCTTCCCACACTGCTCTTACCACGAACTAGAACTGGTCTGGATCCTCATTCCCTACTCCTCTGAATACAGGTAGCTTGATCACGCTCGCCATGCCAAACCATGGGGGTGTTGGAGGTGGGGTGGGTGAAGATGGAGGTGAAGTAGGTGAAGCGGGTGATGGTGTAAGTGGAGGTGATAACTGCGGAATGCGATGCCTTACCAAATTGACCGCACTTCTCGGAGAAACCCAAGTGCTCTCTTCCTCGCTCTCTCGCGAAGGTGAAATTAAGGGACTGTTTCCTAATACTTCAATACCTTTGTATATCTTTTCGCTCTGCATCGTTCTAATCATTAATGTATTCGCATAACCCGCTTTTCACATCACAACATCTTAATCCAGGTATTCAGGGATTTAATGTACCTACCTCACGGTCCCTTGAGAAAGCGTTGTTCTGCTTCGCTGTAGCTCACGGTTGTGTCTATCGCAAACTCAGTGATAAATCCCGCTATTATCCGGTTGAGCCAATGGTCCACGGCCTACGCGATCTTATCTTCTGATGCCTATAGCCTGTGCACTAACTCCGGAGTCCACACTATTGGTTGATTGAGCTTGTACCTTCCCTGGCTGTCAACTAGCCTTGCAATCCACTCATATAGTTTCCAAGAGAAGGACACAAAGAAGATCTCGTGGATTTCCATATATACGTAGCGATCCAGCCACCTTTCCTCAGATATTTGCGGAGTTCTGTTTTCTTGTGTCATGAGCTCGTGAAGCTTTTGATCCAACCACTCTTCAATTTCCTTCTTCGTAGGATTCTAGTGTTCCAAAATCAAACATCCCTTAGGCAGATCCCGGTGTTGAAAATTGGCAACAAGAAATTGCTAAAAATAGAAGTGCTAAAAATAGCAGTTTGGGCATCAGTGCAATATTGGGCAATAGGGAATGAAAAATGGAAGTTCTAAAACTAGAAGTTTTATTTTTAGCAGTTCAAGTTGGATTCCTATTTTTAGACAGTCCCTAGTCTAAAATAGGAAGTAAAATTTGAATTTGGTCTTACCAGCAATTTGAATATTAATTAATTAATTCTCCATGAGTTAATTAGTTAAGGAAAATCAAACTTGAAGTCTTTGTGAGAACATGCAATAATTTCTCCACTGATTGGGGAATGTGTCCTTGATTTGCT
>APFE030895630.1:60622-93764 GCA_000404065.3 Pinus taeda
TCCACTGATTGAGGAATTAAGGATGAGTTCTATATTGAGAGGATTAGTTGACTTAGTTTAACTTAGTCAAGTTCAGTTAGATTAATTTAACAAGTTGTTAAGTTAATGAGATACAGTTTGTTGATGCTTGCAATCATGTGACAACTGGTATTTTTAGATAATTGAGTATTCACTCATGGATAACTGATGCATGCCAGTTTTGTCAGAGACCCAGTTGAGATCAGAGAAGGGACAGTGTACTATCAGTTGGATGAATATTTTTCCTATAAAGGAAGCTCATCCATGATGAGGATTATCTCCTTCAAGTTTGTGCAGTTAGATCAGAGGTTAGTGAGTGTGTGAAGAGGCCAATTCACACAGGTGGCAGCACTGGACCTCAAGGAAACTGCACAAGGAAATAGGAGGCTTGGAGGGCAGAGGAAAACGTTTGTGAGAATCCTTTGAATGTCTATGAGCAGCAGAGGGATTGTACTGAGAGCTGGATAGCTTCCGAGCTAAGGCTTTGTGTAATCCAGACTATATTTCCACTTGTATGATAATACAAAGATGGGGTTTTAGGCAGGTGCTTTCCCCGTGTAAATTATTCTTGTTGTGTGTGATTGATTCATTCTTATTAGTTATATGTGTTCTTATTGATGTTACTCATGGTTGATTAAGCTTCCACTAAATTGTTTGTAGAAGTAGATCAAGTGTTTTGCTGTAGTACATTGCATTACCAGGTTGATCTATAGGTGGGAAATTTCTACATGGTATCAGAGCTAGCTGATTTGTAGAAAAAGTTCTACATGGTATCAAAGCTAGCTAATTTGTAGGAAAAATTCTATAAAATTTCTACACCTGGTCTTGGCAATAAAACCATTTTTTGGCTTGTTAGGGCCTGACCCAAGTTCAGAAGTGATTTAGCCAAACAAATCCCGAAACTGCCGGCCCTTTCGGCAACAGTCCGCGGTGCGTGGATTGAGGTCTCACCCTAGTTAGTATGGGAGGGTGATGGAACCAGGTTTCTGCACCCTAGGGATGTCTTGATGAAGGCTGGGTAGTTCGCAATCCGATCCTCGACACTGTGCTGCTTCGTGCAACTGTCTGACCTTCGCGTAGCTCTGTAAAGAGCGTGAAGGGGCGCTGTCTAGATCTCTTGTTCTTACTGTGTTATTAATATAGATATGACTTATCTATATATACAGGGGTCCACGCACACAGTTGTGGACTCTACCAGGCCTCTACACACATAGCTGTAGAGCCTCTCCTTACTACTACAACCCAAGACTCGTACTTATAGACTCAGAACGAATATCATTTTCAAAAACCCATATCACTTAAGATCAACACTAAAAATTGACTTCTACACTTACAACCTCGCTCTATTTATATATTCCCATGGTCTGCAGACCATGGGTAGGCCGACACATTCTATATTAAATTACAATATTTTAGGGCGAACAACCCTAGACTCTCATGCTCCGTGCCCACATTTCACGGGGTCTTGACCAAAATTCAAGCCCCAAAAATTTGCTATGGGGGGATCCGCTGCCCAATAGTCATGATGATTGGAGGCATGGAAAAAGTTACGGAAATGAGAGTGGATGTGAGTAAGGGTCGGGAAATCTAAGAGTAAGTGTTTTTCATCTTCTACCCTCTTAGTATTGCAATGTTGACAAATTCTTTCATCACAGGGAGTTTTGCAGGTAGTCCACTGCCCAGTTTCACTTTGAAGCTCATGAAAATTAGTTCGTATCCTAATGATGTTCATTTTTTTCTTCATGCTGGTCAAAACAGAGAGACAATTATGGTTAGAAAGAGTGGGATTGATCACCTCCTTATAATATCTTAGCTTACTTTTTCCCTCCAACTCCTTATCATCCCACAATTTCTCCTTAAATTTGGAGGTAATAGTATTTTTGACACTATCCTTGTTTCCCAGGATTATCTCCTCCTTTATCCCCTAGTGATTGAGCCAAGACTGGGCATCCTTATACCACCCACGCTTGAAGCAGAGGTGAGGGTTTTGATTAAATTTAGAAGAATTTTAGGGAGCCTCTTGGATTCCATGTTGTAAAGCTTCTTCTTATACATAAGATACCTAAACATAGCCATGCTTTCAATGGGGGAAAGGCCAACTTCAACCAGGAGGATAGGATAGGGAATATTTCCCCATCCATATAAAATAACAAGCGTGATGGGAGTCTAAGAAAGGAAACTTTTTTTACTCCAAATACAAATATTAGTCAACTTACAATTGTTTTCAAGCTCATAATAAGATTTCCAACCTCCAATAATCCTTTTCACAATGTTATAGTTCCAATTGGGTTAATGATGTATGTCAACACCTAAATATTTATAAGAAACTTTCTCTAAGTAATTGTCATCATAGACGAAATTACCATGGTTGATCTTTTTGGATTTAATGATCATGATTTTAGTCTTATCGGTATTCACTGTCATACCCATCTTGGAGTAGTAATCAAAAAGAGTCTTAAGGTGTTTGTCTAGGTCATCATGACAAGAAGAACGATATCGCTTGCATAAAGGAGAAAAGTAATGATTATACTAACAAGCTCGGTATCATTGCACCCCACAGATTCCAAACACTCCTCTTGCTTATTGATGTAAATGCCAAAAAGAATAAGGGATAAGGGACACCCTTGCTTAACCCTGATATTGCATTTAATGTACACTAACTCATTACTATTATTTAATAAAACTACATTAAAATTTATAAAAAATCATTAGTCAAAATTATATGATCATAAAGGAAGATTTAATTGGCTCTAGAAATCCAAATTACTTGAAATTATTTTATCTATATTTTCTTCTTATAACATTTTATCCCTATTTTATAAATTGTTATTTTATTTTTAATAACACTATGAGAATGCATTCATATTCAAACTTATTACATTGCATGTAATATTTTTTTAAGTTGAATAAATCAATAATATATAGATATGTTAAAAAGGTAAATAAACAAGAAATAAAATTTTTGTTAATAATTTTAAGTATAAAAATATTTATTTATTAAATTATATAAAGTTTTAAATTAAACATAAATAAAATAAAAGATAAGTTACATAAAATTAATATGTTATCATATTTTTAATATTAAATCGTAAAACAAAATAAATAATATTTTTAATGTATATTTACTATTATCTAAATCTTAAATGTAATAAACATGTAGTCTCACTAATAGCTGAAATAACCTTTTTCCAAACATCTTTTTAGTCAATTTTGATCAAAATAAAGTACATTTTTTTCGTAAATCAAGGATTTCTATTACTTCAAGAGATTACATTGTTTAATAGTTTCTTCCAAAAACCTATTGGCCTTACTCTAATTAGATTTATTGGCCAATAAGGGTGTGCCCAAGTACAAAATGTATTGCCAAAGAGACCATGATCTATTAATATTAATTGGTACCCATTGCCAAAAAGCAAAATACACAAGAAAACAATTGATACACATTAATTGTCATTTGAGTTTACTAGGAATGGATGTTTTGGAGTTGAACCTAGAGGAGGCAGGGGTTTGAACTCGCAATGGACATGTCCCTCCATGTTAGCAATCCAGGTTTTCCAATGAGCCAAACTATTCTTGAAATCGTCTCTGTCTTGCCAAAGGCCCGCCACTCTATCATGTGTTTGTCACAAATTCCACTATAGATGTTCCATGAAGTTCAGGATGTCGTTATGGTGGTCTTGGCATGCCCAATCAAGATGGACAATCAAATTGTGCAGTTGTTGAAGAATTTAAACCATGTCATCTTGAGAGAGAGGGCTACCATCCATAGGAAGAGAATAAGGAAACAGAGGATCCACTATCCCTCAAAGTCCCCATTCCTGAGACGATTGGTGGCGTTTCATTCTACGCATATTCATCCCACCAACCTTCTTGCAAAGAAACAAATTCCCACCTACCTTTGAACCAAGGTCCTCATGTGCCCAAGGAAGCCTTCCAGTAGCATAGTTGATTCCCCAATTAGGTGGTCGTAGGTCAGTCTTCCAAATAGAGTGTGAGAAAAATTCCACTGGTCCCCACCCCAATCTATTTAGGCTGACTGAAATTCGTCGAGCCATTGTTAGGGAGTCCAGGCTAAGAATAAAAATACCACATTTTAATAGCGTGCCATGTGAAAATTCCTTGAAATGCAGCTACTGGAATTAATTCTCCCAAGTGATAATTCAATTTATTAGTTTTGTGATTAATATCGAATTGATCACACTTGAATTTCTTCACAAATTAAAATAAACGATGTGGAAATAAAAATGTTGGAAACCAAGAAATTCTATCACACATGCAAAAATTATGACATCGTTATTTTTGGACAAATGTCCCCAAAAAAACTCAATGTGGGAAAACTAGTGTAGCATTGAGGTTTTTATTATGATGCAGCAACATAAATTTTGAGTACAATAAAATGTCACCAAACTAGAGATTATACCCAAGAGAAATACTGGGAAAAATATATTGAGGGATTTTACCCTCTCTCCAAACAATCTTGACACCTAACTACCTTTGAAAGGAAAGTCTTCCAACCTACTTCACATAGACCCTGTGTCAACCCTGCACAAACCCTCTCACACTTAACCTAGAACTACTACTGATTAGGTCACTCTTCTTGTTGTTGATTGGAAAACTGTCTCTCCAACACTCTAAAAAAAATCTCCCCAACCTTTGGCCCTAAAAATGAGCTTTTCCTCAGCTAAATCAAATTGTTCAATCGAGGTTCTACATTGCCCCTGCACAACCTTCTGGAGATAAATTTCATCCTCCTCTTTCTGACTCTATGGAACTGGAATCTCCTCCAGAATACTGCTCTAGTTCCCCTCTTCCACCTACTACTCACCCACTTGCTTGATCTCCACTGTTGAATCACTCTTGTTATTGGGAATTTGAATTTCCTAGGTAACTAAGTATTTGCACTGGTGTGTTCTCCATCTACACATCGACCTCTTCTTATAGCATCTAGTTGGGACTCCAACGACCACAATTAAAACTTAATCGATGGTTGAGATAATCTCCAAGTCAATATGTGTGAGTCTCTAGATAATTCTCACGTTTTTCAATTAAATACTACTAATTAACCATTTTTCCTAAGTTAGACTTAGGAAAGTTTTAATTACGGTCAATTAATTTAATTGATCCATTTCTAGGTGGAATTTTTAGAAACAATTTCTAGCTTTTGGAAAACTCATGTCTTTTAGCCTCTCCACAAAGTATTGATACTAGAACACTATTTGATGCTACAAAAACTAACAATACCTCTTAGCAATGAAGGTGTTCTCTCCAACTAGTGTTGCACAACTGTCACAACACTTTGTCTCTGAAACACCCTCCAAACACGTTGTTGATGTCTGAAAATTGTAGTGTCATGCCACTGTCCACCAAATACTATGCTAACTCTAATTCATCTGCCACTGACTATAGTTGAACCAAACTGTTGCATCTATGTTGCTATTGGCACTGTATTGTATATCTTTTACTTCTGCCAACTATGGATTTGTACTACAACCCAACTAACACTCCCTCTCAAGTTGTTGTTGTTGTTGCAACGACTACAACAGAGAAGCATCAAAAATATTGAATCAACTGAGTCTTTGTGTTGCAACTATCTCCTGAGCAACTAGCTTCTACTAGCCTCTTCACTTTCCACTGAGAACTTTATGTTGTTGTTGAATCAACACTGGGTCTCTAGCTCTACGCTCCTCAACATTTGACTGCCACTAGCCTACAACTGTTAATATGGAATTGATTTCATCAGCTAACATTGATCCTCTTGCTACTGAATATTATGGGCCCCCATAGCAAGGTAATGATCCATGAGGAAACACCATCCAATGAAAACATCATCATATGCTCCATATCGCCCCACCTCACTCCTAGAGGTATAGCTACAAACATGGTGAAATATTCCTCCAGCCTGGAAGAAAACTGTTGGTATTGAGGGGGGGTTATCCAAGTTCAGAGTGTGTTGCACACCAATAAAACCCTCAACTACTGACCCTTTCAGCAACGACCTGCAAGCAGGTCGTAGTCTCACCCAAAGCAGTTATGGGAGGCTGCAAAACCAGGTTTCCACAACTGAAGGGATATCTGCGAAGTGGATTTTTGTATTTACTTCTATTGTATATAAATCTTATAACTTCGCATGCATAAGAACTTGACACAGGTGATTAATTTAACAAAAACACTTAAACTCTATAGCTAATAGTATATCTTACAGTTCGTCATGTTAGGTTCCTATACCAATAGGTTTCATTTTTCATTATTGACAGTGGAAAGGCTAAATATGTTCATCATTGCATCTTGCAAAGGTTCCATATTTTGTATACAGACTAGGAAAATTAAAAGATGAAAAGAGGGTATGCCTTAAAATAATAATCAAAAGGCAAGAAAATCAATTGGTCAGAAAGAATAGTGAAAATGAACCCCAAGTCAAAGACCAGGAAAGTGGCCAGTCAAAATGTCACTACTATCTCATTGGCAGCATCACAATGTGAAAATACTGTTGCTAATCATACTTGATGGATGGCCCAAAAGTTTAATATGGACCATGCCATGTTTAAATTGTTGGTTGCAGAATAGAGAATGATTCCTGTCCAAACAGCTCAAGCTTGGCAAATGACTAGCTAGGTAGAGAAATTAAGGAGCCCAACTGCTTAATCTGGGTCCTTGGAAGAGATAAGGGTAGATTTAGATAGGAGGGCAATCAAAAGAAAAGAGGATAATCAGGGTTTGCTAATCTAAGTGCACCCAGTTAAAATGAAGAAAAAATGTTAGGATTATCAAGCTGGGTAGGTAGTGTGAGGTTGCAGAAGTAAAAGGGCCATTACCCTTTGGCTTATCAAAGAAGAACTCATCCCATTCAGGGTATTGGCACCATGGCAGAGGTCTGATGACATAACAATGGAAGCATGACTAATTTCCCCTTTTCCACCCAAAGATCATTTACTAACACTCCCCAAAGACCTTGGGATCTACCCAACAGTCTTATTTCACTTCACCCCAGTACTAATTCCAAGTCAAATTCTTAGTTGACTAAAGGAAAAGAAGCCACATTTCTTGTGTAAAAACCACTATTCTCAATTCCATTTCTCTAATGTCACTAAGTTTCATTTCATGGGCTTAGCATTTTCCCCTGCATTTTCACCTTACAAAGTCATATTAACAGCTAATTTTATTATTTAGCTCCTTAACATTCCTCCCCTTCCCTAGTTCTACAAAAAACTATATAAAATCCCAAAAAAGCTATTTAATATCCCACCCCATAGCAATATAGCTATATAAGTTAGTCTAGGGAAATATTTAGTCCATCTGGGACTAATATTAACCCTCCCCCACCCTAAAGACTATGGGTTTTGATTAAACCCTTGGGTAAAAAATCAATTACCACAGTGCCCCCCACTCACAAACCCTGTTTTTATCCCTCCCGCACTAATGTATTCATTTGTAATGTTTGAAATAAACATATACAAAATGGGCGCACATTATAACCTCACCAAACCAAAGTTTAAACCCACCCCCTCCATTATTTTTAAAAGTTTTTTAATCGGTGGGCTCCACTATTAACCTTCCGCTGCCTCGTAACCCCCGCCAGCCGTCCGATCGTCGGCCCCCCAGATCCAAGGGTGGGCGGTCATTTTCACCCACAAGTCGGCGGAGGCTTAGAGTCCGAGAGATTGGTGGTTTTCCCGCTGTACCCTCGCCACGCGTCGCTTTCCCGGGGTGTTCGGAGGCCCCTCCCCCGATACCGCTTATGCCGAAAGGTGGTGCGGGGAGAATATCGGATACCATCCTCCGCCCCTAACGTCAGCACCACGTCACCTCTGACGTCACCGCCCACGTCCACGCCTTGCCTCCGTGACATTGCCACCTAATCCGCCCGCGTCCACGTCATGTCGCCATGTCCTGTGCCACCTCACCCCCATGTCAGAGGTCCACGTCATCATGCTGTACTCAGGACCCACCGATGATGTCATGCTAACGTCATCACCAAAAAGCACCAAAAGCGCCAAAAAGTCCCGAATTTACATAAAACAACGCAAAAATGACCGTTTTTTTATCATTTTCACTGCTTGTTTCTGGAGCGTTGTGCATGCCATTCACGTCGATTTGCCGCCAAACCTGGAATTTGACCGTCCGAGCTACTGCCACCTGCAAATTCAAGTTAATTACTCACCATTGTTCCAGCTCAACACCCTCGGCGTCGTGAAAACCAGGTATTTGCCCACAGTCAACCTTTTTACCCCTGTTTTCACCATTTGGTCCATTTTTTACCTGCATAAAAGTCTGCTAGCACCCACACTGAGCCAATTATGCACCTACTTGTTGTCTAAACTTTCTAGTTAGCATCCTCTGCCCACAAAGCTCAGTAAACCCGCGTCGGTCCGTGAAATTCACTTGAAAGATTGGCTCTAAGAGCCCGTGCTGCCAACACAGGTCCTCACAGTTGTTCATTGTCCACTCTCACCAGACTTCTCTCTGCAACAGTCCACCTGCTCGGCTCAGGGACATCTTTATTTTGCCTTACGGTTGCCCCTCAAGTTTGTCTACCAGAGATAAAGTCTGTTAAAACTCTGTAATCCCTCCTTTGACACACATTACAAATAGCTAAAGCCACTGCCAAATACAAATTCACCTTGCAGTCTGCAATAATTGTACTGAATCCTAGCCCCAAGTATCAACACAGAAAAGATTTCAATATGGCTGCTCCAGCTGCTCTAAATGTTGCTCCTATTAATGCACCTAACAAGGAACTTGAGGCACTCCCTTTAGTTGACAGTGATTACCTCATTCAGGATTTGGTTGGGGATAGAAACCACTTACAGACCTTTTGCCAGCTGAGGAATAGCTACTTAAACAACAGTGACATGTATGGCATCTGGGAGTCAAATTTGCCCATCTATTTCTTGCCTTTTGTGAATATTTTTCCTGAAATAATTCACCTCTGTGTTGAAAATTATGACCCAAGCCTCAGAGCTGTCAAGTCTCCATATGGGAGCATACTCTTTCATATAACTCCTGATTCCATTAATCAGATGCTCAATTTCAAACAGACCCAACTGTTCATCCCATTTTCCATCAAATACCTGCTGGATGAAGTCCCCAAACTCTCCAGCACTGAGATTGCCAGAATTACCAAGACCTTCATGAGAGCAGACCGCCAACCTACAGGGCCCCCTCCTTTCCTATATGTCAATTTCAATGAGGTAGGCAAGCTACTGGTAGACATGATATCCTCTGTGCTGGGTTTCTCAACAAGTGAGCACATTAATGAAACAATGTTGGTTCTTTTGTCTGCATATAGCCTTGGAAAGCCCCCTGCTGCCAAATATAACTATGCCAAGTTCATAGCCAATAAAATACATGACCAACTGCTAAAGCTGGACAGGGAGGCAGTATTCAAATACTCATCATATATCTATCACATGTTCATGTACTATCAGACAGAGTGCTTCCAATACCCCATCAAAAAGCTAGATTCACACGGTGAAAGGAGGTTTGCTATCTTTTGGTCTTCAGTTTTTCATCAAGTTCAGAACTCTCCCTATTCTTACTGTGAGTTCATTGACCAATTTGTTTATCCAGTCTCATGTCTCTTGAAAAGAACTCCTCCTCCTAGATTGTCATATGACATGCAGAAAATATTGCAGCTTTCCAAGAATTATAAAATAGGTGATTGGTATCTATACCAAAATCACACTGTCATTAGGATCTATGGTTGTGAGCTCTGTCCCTACAGGCTCCCTAGATATGTACCCATGAGATTGTTTGCCTTGGAATACTATAGGCAACTCATTAATTCAGATCTTACTCATTTTCATAGTGCCAAGAAGAAAGCTATCCTGAAATTCAAAGACCATCTAGGCCCCTTTATCATGAACAAGAAAGATGGCTGGCAAGAGGCTGATCAAATACTAGGGCAACAGCTCAAACTAAAAAGGAGTTTCTGGTGGGTCCCTTATGACCCTGAGGGCTTTATCAGTGCTAGAAGAGTCAAATATAGGCTGTTAGCCTATAAGCATTGTCCAATTCCACAAATTGAGGAATATGCCAACAAAGATGAGTGGGTTCCAGGCACATTAATTGAAGAATTTACTCAGGAAGAGATAATGGAGAAAAATGTCAAAGATTTAGAAAAAACTCTTGACTTGGATTCTTTTCACCAGGTGGCATTCAAGCTTCCACTCCAAGTCGGGGAAGGCACCTCCACAGCTGTAGCTGCACAAACTGCCCAGCAAGTATCTACAACAACAACAACTACAGCAAAGGGAAAGGAAGTGATGGATGCATAGCAGGAGACAGAGACAGAACAACCCACCACTTCCAAATATCAGAGTCAAGGGCAAGCCCCTCTACAGCAAATTGAAACATCACAAATTCCAGTCTTGCAAACTCCTCTTAATGAGGAGAGAGGTAAGAAATGAGATAGAGAGGAGCCCACACCTCCAAGTGGGTCATCACAGCAACCAGAAGCCAAGAGGCAAAGAATTGATCCTCAGGCTAAAGAAGAAATCGGTGAAGAAATGGCAGAGAGCCAGAACAGAGAAAGAGAGTCTAGCCAGCAGACTGCTACCAGCTCATTCCAACAGGAAAAGGGTATGCAACATAGTACAAAGGTGTCTTCTTCCCGGCAGCAGGGCGAGCAGCCAGCTGGTATCAAAGGAACTTTTATGGAAATCAAGGCAAAAAATGAACTTTTAAGAGTACAACTTTATGATCAATTCTTAAAAACAACACCCTCCAAGCAACAAATATTGATGGCAGCTTATGATATCAAGGAGGACAAGATGACTTTTACTCATTTCAAGCCTAAAGTTCCACACCCCAAATCCTCTGCAGACTACATAAAGACAAACATGGAAGTCCTCTCCAAGGACATACATCCCATGGATCAAATTGAACTGCACAAGCAAACGGGGGAATGTTCTATGCCACACTTGCAGATAAGGCCATGTTGGCCCATCAGTTAAAAGAATCATTGAAGAATACAAATACTCAATTAGATCTGGAAAGGATGTCCTCTACTGCCAAGGATAATCGAATAAAAACGTTGGAGGACATTATTGTTGATCTAGGACATGATCCTAAGGATCCAAAGGGTATCAAGGCCCTTATGAAGAAGAAGGAGGATGATATTGCTGCACTCAGAAAGCAGGCAAAGCTGCCTGCAACCATTCACCCTCAAACTGCAGAACTTGTACAAGAAAAACAGGTTGATGAGACCATGGATCTACTTCTAAAGATGAATCAAATAATACTGCAAATGGAGGCAGAACTGGAAAAATCCTTGCAAGATAAACAAGGGGAGTCAACCTCCCAACCCCCTCAAACATCTACAACTCTTGGCCTTGCTCCTCATACACAAACAGCAGTGGCCCCTCCTGCCATTCCAGCACCTACAACGGCTACATCAACTACAGATGCTACAGCAACAACAATAGCAGCACCAGAATCCAGTATGAGTATGGAGGACCTAATGAAAGTTGTCAAGGAGCTTGAAATTCAGGTGACAGAGGTAAAAGAGGCCAAAGAAATACTAGCCAAACTAGAGGCCAGTTATGACAAGTCTAAAATGACAGTGGCCGAGAAGCAAAGGGAAATAAAAGCCCTAGAGACCAGAGTGAAGGCCTTAGAAAAAGAACTATCTCTAGACAAAACTCTGGTTGAGATCAAAAAGATTTTGTGGGCCAAAATTGCCCAATCAATCAATGACCAATGGCGATCAATACATGTTATACATGAGCAGATTGAGTTAATAGGCATGGCTCAATTTGAAATTCAGAAGGCCAGAGCGGCATTGGGGATTATGCCTGAGCAGGCCAACAAGATGATTCATTTCCTTAACACTCACACCAAGGAAGAATTGGCAGCACTGGACATACACAGTCGAACAAACACTATCCTGACAGCAAAGAAAGTGCTGACCTTGAGAAATTTCACACAAACTCTGGAAAGGAAATGTCAGGAGATGCAAGCAGAAATAAATGATTTCAGGACAAAAATAACAGCATTGCAAAGCAGAGGATTACCCAGCCTAGTAACGGGTGCTGGAAAACTGTTGTCCTGTGAGCAATACACCACCAGAATCAACAATTATGTTGAAAATCAAAGTACAACATCTACCAGCTCTACAGAAGAAGCAGGACCTCCCTCTGGGCAATCTCTATATGATAAATTGGAGAATCTATTTTTTATTGAGCATGAGATTAATCATCTGTTTGAAGTGCCTCCAAATTTCTATAGATATACTGAAGCAGATGAAACAATCATAAAGATAAGGAGACATCAGCTACCTCCAGCTGATTGGTGGCAAGCAATGCTGGAAGTATTGCCCAGGTAATTTTGGCATACTCTTCCTTTTGTCAGCTTCAGGTCTCAGTCACAGTACAGGTCAGCAAAGAATCAAACACACAGGTACTACAGAAAGCATCAAGGTAGTGACTCAGCAAAGCACTAAGACAGTGTGCTCAGCAAATGCAGATTAAAGACGTAGCTACAACTAACTTTGTTGATCCAAAAAAGTCAAAGCTTGTCTGACAAAAAACAGCTGCCATACCAATATTAACTGCTGCAGTTATTTCTTTCATTTATTTCTTTAAGAGAGTTGGTGATGTAATTTATTACACAATGACTCATCATCTAGATATTTTATCTCCTATTTTTGTATATATATCCCCCCAGAGAACGTATTGGGGGTCAGTTATGGTGAATCTCTCTCTGAAGAGCTGCATTGTATATCTCAAAATTTTTGCTAATATAAATTGCTGGTGAAGTTCCTGGTCTCTGTACTGTCTGAAGATGGAAATGAAGGACTGTGTTACGCTGCAGAATTCCTGTGTCATTTAATGGAACAATAAGTTACTCTGAACTGTGTTTTGTCTTTCTGTGTATGCATAAATTTCACATATGTTTCATGATCATAGCAATAGGGAAAAAGAATAGCTTAGGACTTGTTTAAAAAAACTCTCTGCTCAATCTCTGTTTCTAAATATGTTTTCTTCAGAATTAGCCATGGATATGAATTCTTAATTGCTCATGTTTAAACTAATTCTCTCATTGTGAATACTGTTTAATAATTCTTAACTGCTCTTAAACAATACTCCCACTTTCTCCCCCAATTAGTATAGTGAAAGATTCTTGACTGCCTTTCACTCACTGGTCTCATGCTTTCATAACCCAAATTTGAATAATTGTTCCACAAATGCCTATCTGGCTTTGCAGCAATACCCTTCCCTCAAAGAAATACTTCAGCAGTACACCATCATGAACTCCATTTCCCAATGGTCCAGACTGCTTTGTAATCTGTACACCAGCTCTGTTTGAATTCACCACCCAACCAAAATCTAAAACAAAATCAGTGCACCATAACTAGCCTAAAATCACCCACAATAATGCTAAATTATAAAGAGAGAGCCCTCTCTGGTTGCAGGTAGGCTAGGACCTGTAACTAAAAGACTGGCTAGTGGTTACCTCGGCCGTATTCCCTATAGGAAGCAGGGAACAACCTGAGTGATAACACTTCACATAATTGAGTGAAAAGCACACATAATCAGATACATAAGTAGAAAAATAACATGTACAGAGATACAACATTTCACCAAAACTTCTTCTTTATTAAACAAATCTTCAATTACATTCACTTCTCTGGCCTGCACACCCAGCTATAGGTGGTTTGCACACCCAGCTACACACTCTTCAAGGTCTCTACGCACTCAGTTACAGAGCCTTCTCCAAAAATACTGTTAGGATGGGGTCCCCTGGGTCAGTTTTGGGGCAAAAGCCCAAGTTTTGATTTAAAGTCGCCACAAATTGTGGATGCAGAGTGCAGAGTTAGTTAAGAGTCAAAAGGGGTTTTTTCCCTCATTCATGTAAACTTGAGTCATTTTTTGAATATCTACCCATGGTTCGTGGACCATGGGATTGTATAAATAGGTGTGTCTTAGAGAGTCTAAGGCAGATAGATAGAGATAGAAGTCTTTTATTTATGGGTATGATGGAAGGATTTTAGAGAGTTAGTGCAGGAAAGTAAGAGGAAAGGCTCTACAGCTGAGTGCACAAAGGCCTAAAGTAGTGTCCACAGCTGAGTGGGCGGATCCCTGCAGCTGAGTGCACAGGGAAGTATTGAGTTTGTAAACCTATATTGAAGATCAATAAAGAAGACTATTGCAGAAATTCCTGTGTTTATCACTTTACTTCTGTTATGTATGATTGCGATATATGATGTGATGAAATGATGTCTTTATAAAATAATGATGTATTGATGTGCAAATTTACTTGTTCCGTCTTATTATCTGCATGCAATTAATGTTAACTGATTACGCAAATATCATAACACTTTCTGTTAAAGTTATCGAACACTTAGGTAGATCTGAGTAAATGTTGATCTAAGGGTAATCTATGGTGAATGTAAGTAGCTAATTTTCTTGTTCAGGGTCCACAAAAGCCAGTCGTAGACCTTTGCAGAGGCCTAGAGGCCAATTGAGGGGAGTTACAATGCAAAGCCTTAAGGGCTTATAAATCTGCACGAAGGTAGGTCTAGGTCATAGAAAGACATCACATTGATCTCTGGATGCGGAAACTTGGTTCCAGCATCCCCCCATACTGCTTCGATTGAGACTTCAGTCCACGCTATGCAGATTGATGCTAAAAGGGCTAGTAGTGCAGGGATTTGTTTGGAACAACTAACTCTGAACCTGGGTCAAGACCCACTAAGCCAACAAATGGTTTCATTTTTGAGACAGGGATCTGCATAAATATATGTGTGATGTCTCATCACTGGAATCTGGCCAAGAATGAAATTGAGAAGTGGTTGGATAGAAATATCCATGAATGCGTGGCATAAGAAAATAAGAATTCGTGCCTAGAAAAAGAACTGTGGTTGGACAAATATTTATACACAGAAATACACAAAATTTCCTTCTGCACCTTCACAATTGAACTATAGGAGTGGATAGCTAAATTGTTAGATGATTAAGGAAGGTGGAGGCTTGACAGTCCAATAGTGTAGACTTTGGAGCTAGTGTAGAGGTTGGAAGCCTCTGAAGATAATATCATGTGCACTTTTGACCATTGGCTTGATCGGGTTATAGGAGGATTTGTTACAGAGTTCGTGGTTGACACCTTAGTCAGTTACATCAAGGTAGAGCAATGATTCTTTAAGGGACCACAAGGTAAGTATTTGAGGTCTTTGAATACCTAGATTGAGATGCTCTTGTGTGAAAAAAGGGTTATGCCATTGCCTTGATGTTTGGATCTACGTGAAGTGGATGGAGCTTTAGAAACTAATAAAAATCAGGGCTTGAATATAGCCCGTTGATTGGACCTTCTTCAAGAGACGATGAAGGAGCGATGCATGCCTCGCCGCGAAGTGCTATCCAGTTGATAAGGCAAGGTTTTCCACAGATACATCATCCATCCACAACACCTCCACCTTCACCTCCTCAACCTACACCTTCGCCCACTCCACCACCACCACCACCACCATTACCATTTGACATGTCGAATACCATGAATTTGTTAGTTTTCAAGGGCTTAGGAAGTGAGGATCCGGATCAGTTTTGGTTTGTTATGAAGGATGTGTGGACATTACAATAGATTACATATGATAAAATAAAGAAGGCGCAATTGGTTACCGCTAACGTACGGTGGTGGAGGCTAAGCAATCTTGGTTAAATACATGGTTGGTGTTGTAGGCTCTTGTGGAAGGCATGAAATCTTTGAATATTACATGACCTATGTGTTGTTCGCATACACACTTCGAGGGCACCCACTACATTGGTGTGCCAAGCTACCCAAAAAATCTATTCACTCTCTCCCTCATCTAGTTGCAGAGATAGACCATGCTTTCAATCATTTTGATCGTAAACCACTCAATAAGGAAATTTTGAAATTAAAGAAGGCACTTGATGAATCCATTGAGCAATTTCACACACACTTTTGTAATCTTTCATACCAATTTCCTGAAGATGAAATTGATTGGGAATTTCTCAATGGAAGATTTAAGTATCTTCTTTACATATTCGAAAACTCGTGATTCTTAGAATCATTCAAACCCCTCCCAACATACCTCAATGCTAGAGCTGCCAAATCTAAGACGGATGAGGTCACTGTCACAAGTAACTATCCGTCCTCTTCTCATCAAACAACTCTAGCTCCACAATGTGAGGTGGGAGAAGGTGCGTGCACATCTGTTGAACTGTCACATCCTCCTACCCCACCTACTCTTGATATCTATGCACATTTGGCTTGAAATCATGTTGGTTGTCACGTGGATCCATTCCCTCAACCTTGATCCCCACGTTCCATTGATCCTCTAGATTGTACTGTCTTGTTTTCTTCCATTCCAAACTCCACACTTGTTGTGAACAAGGATCGAGTTGTCGATGGAGTTGTTGTTGTGCAACCAACCTGCACTATCATTCATGATGAGCATGTGTCATAATCTAAAGAAGAACCTGTGGTGAAGGATGAATCCCTTCCATATACGCCTCATCTACTCTATCTTGACATCCCTTGCGATTCTTCCAATTTTGATTTCCCTTGTGAAAACTCATCTCCAGATATTTCTACTTATGACCATTCACAGGACACAACGGATGTTAGCCTATCATTGCATTATGGAGAGGACACATATTCCTCTAAAAATCTGTCCCATTTGTCATCTATCATTTCTGAAAACATAGAGGGTGAACATCCTTGTTTCTCATTTATCCCTCTATATGATTCATCAAATCATGAGGATGCCGATGGACATCCCAAATTTTCTGATCATGGTTTTCGTGATCTTTGTATTTTTTTGTTTGATCATGATGTTGATTCACTCATTGTTAATCATCCTAAGCCACTGGTCTCCAACGATCTATCTATTAATGAAGTGGAAAATTCGTAGGATATTGAGGCACTTCAGCCTAGCCTGATGGTTATTTCAGGCTCTCGCAATCCTGAGGTTAGTTCCACTTCCAATCAGAAAAATTTTGAAATACCCAAGACTCCTCATCACTCTCTACTTCACATTTAAGATCAATCCAACACACAGATTTCGCTTCCTCCACTCGAATCACATCACTTATGCACTGGAGGAATCATACATAGAAATCACACTTGCAAGGCATAATTTGTCTCTCTTTCTCATGTTTTCTTGTCTTCCATAGTCAAGAGAGTGTGCATGCTTATCATCTATAGGCAGTGTGTCACAACACCATGTTAAGTCCACAGAATGTCTGTCTTGTGCATTTGCTCTTTTCTTTTCTATGGATGTCTAAGAATTCATAGTGTGTTGGTCTTCATTGTTAAATATTTCTTGTTCACTAGTTTACATGCATAATTTTCATGCCTTTGCCAGCATGGGCCAACCAATGCGTAGGTGGCTACATTGGAAATACCACTTCACATGAGTAGGCCCATGCATTTTTTAGCGTAGGAGTAGGAGTAGTATTTTCTTCTTAATTTTCTTTGCTTTCTGGTTTGCATGTCCATTTTCTTGCTTACTTGGCTTGGTTTGCTTGTTTTCTCACTTTTCTTACTTGTTTTGCTTTCATTTTACTTCTTCTTTTTCTTTTTGCTTTCTTGCACCCGTAGGTTAGCCTCTCATGAAACTGTGTTTGGCTCTCAAGACAAGACGATAAAGTCTAAGAGGACTTGTATAAATATCAACATCTGGTTATCCGTTGTCCTCTCTCTTTATGAAGAACTTTTAATCTTTAGTCAATGATGCCTTAATGGAAAATATGTTATGTTCATAGTGAGTCTTAGTGAAAACACAATGCTTGCATTGTTAACTAGTATTGCCTACTCGAATCGGTTCTTTTGGGTTAACCCTTGTTAGCTCAGTCAAGTAGAGTAAGGTGAGGGGGAAAACCTTAATAACTATGTCAGAGGTATACATAACATACTTCTCTGAAGAAAAAACCTCTTCTGCTCTCAATAAATCAGGATCCCTCTTCTGCCTCTGAAATAAATAAGTGCTTATGCACAATCCTTTGAAAAAATGAAAAAATGAAAAATGAAAAATAAATAAGGCGAAAGAAGATAAAGGCCTCCTGTGCAGAGAGGTGATGCAAGTAACTCCACCAGGGTACTGAACAGGCTCACTGGTAGCGGAGCGATGCTTGTGTTCCTACGTGACTCTACCGAAGTATTGTCTAGGCTTTCCAACAGCGAAGCAACACTAGAGATGAAAATTAAACTCTGACAATTAGATTACTTGTGAATCAATATATCCCTCATTCCTAATCGAAACAACTAGGCTCACTTGGCTTGGAATGTGCATTGACCGATCAAGAGAAAGGTAGGGACTACATCTTTCACACAAGCTAGTGCGGAAGCCATCACGATCAAGGAATTGAACAATACTTTTGTAAGGGTTAGACTCGCTTTTCACAAAACAAGGTCCATACAAAGAGCTAGAGTTCTACCAGTGCATCACCAATGTTGTAGCGGCTACAACCACCCTCCAAAATTTTGGCTTGCATGCAAATTTCGGAGCCTACCTTGGATCCTGCGGTCAATCATCCTTGGTCACTTGTTGGTAAGCTGATGATTTCAAGGTCCCGTCCTTGATCTTAAGAATTGTATGTGTTCTCATATTTATGCAGCATGTGTCATCTTTGGGCATAGTGGTTGTCATTTGTCATGCAAAGGGAATATTGTTTTGCTTCAAGGGAATTATGTACGTATGATTGGTTTTCATCACATAGATATGTTTCACACTCACTTCACCCACTCTTCTCACGAAGATTGTTGCATCAAGCAAAGTATGTCTTATGCATTTTGGATGGTTTACATTATGTCACTAAGTGTTCATGTGTGATCACAGTCGAGTTCTATCATTGTTTACATCTATCACTGATCTCACACTTAGTTATTTCCCAAGAAACCTAGCCTCATTCAGCTTCCTGGAACTTTGCACTTTGCTTCTGCAACCATCAAGCTTCCTCCCTTGCCTACGGAAACCCCACAGCTTGCAGAAACCCTAGTCAACATTGTTCTCCAAAATTATGCAGACCAGTCAGGCAGCTAGCACTGCTCTCCAAAAATGCACAGAGTAGTCAGGCAACCAAAACTACTCTCCATAAATGCACAGAGAAGTCAAGCAGCCAACACTACTCTCTAGAAATGTGTAGAGCAGTTAGGCTACCTTGCATTTAGAAATTACACAGAGGTGTCCTCCCAGGGTTCCCATCTTGCAACAGTGTCCTGTGCCTCAAAACTACGCAATGTTTTCCAAGTTTTCCTATTAGTCTTACATGTAGAAACTGTGCAGATGGGCCTCCCATGACCTCATCCCGACAATAGTCACTTCCCACTAAAACTGTGCTGATCCATCACCCAATTACTACAAGAAAAGGTGACATGCTAAGATCAACCCCAAGGATTTGAGGAGGAGGACCAAGAGACTAAGTGATGGTAAAGGTTAGGACCACATGCAAACTTTTTCAAATGCATGATCATCTTGAGGGTAGGTATGGTAAGTAAAGAAAACCTTTCTATGTACATCTCTTAGTTGAATTTGCAAGACTACTTGTCATTGTCATATCATCATGTCTTCAGTAGCATGCTTGTGTGCATACACCAAAAAGTCATTTCACGTGTCTCCTCTTCATGTCTTGCTTTCTTTTCACTTGTTTAACCAACTATCGTCTTTGGCATGTTGACTGCTATGTCATGCTTACGATCTTGTTCTGGTAATAGTGAAGGTTTCAGTTTGAGTTGTGTTCACTATGTAAACATCTATCACACTCACACACGATGTTGTAAGAACGTTCGTGCAAGTGTCATCATAGTCGTTCGAAGGTCTATCTTAAATGTCACACTTGTCACCTTCATCATTAGTCAGCCACACTGAACATATGTTGTCTTGTTGGTTCAAGATGTCGTGTAGGCAAGTCATGTTGAGTGTCTCTTCGCAAGGTAATGTATACGCGAGGTTACTCGCTCACACACTTAACCAAATTTTTGAAGATATGTCTACCGAACCACCCTCCATTATTTGAACCTCCACTGAGTTGCATTGTGTAGTCTTAGCCCTCAATGACCAAGAATTGTTGCCAAAAATTGTGCAGAGCCTTAAGTTTCCCTCCAGACAGTTTGCACTGCACAATATTGGAATCGACCTGGCTAACTGTCACCCAAAACATCACAAAAGTTTCCCAAGAATACATCTCAATCTGCGTTGCCCTCAAACCAATCCATCAAGCCTCTCATTGGTCATCCAAAGAGTTTGACCAGGCAGTGACCTCAAGCTTCACTCCTCCCAAAAATTGCATAGAAGCTTTAGCATGCCTGGATCTATTGACTGAAGAAATTGTGTAGACAAGAGGGATAGTCACCCACTGCTTGTCACTGCACTGTCTCTGAAAATTGCGCAGTTCTGTCAATCAATCCTACTACTACTCCTCCTGAAAATTGCATAGTTTCCTAGATTTTCCACCAGCTTGCCAACACCCCGCTCAGATAGAAAAATGCGCAGACATGTTCAACATGACTTCCTCCTAGTTTTGCGTAGTTTTGGCTAGTAAGCTCCTGCAACCTACTCCCAGCCTCCCCTGAAAATATGCATATTTTTCACTACCAGTGTCCTCTGCTACCCATACTTCTTTCACAAAAAACATTGCGCAATTCTACCTCCCAACTGAGCTAGACCCTGCAAAATGTCACTATTTGTTTCGAATTGCTCATCCCAACCTCCCAGTGACTTCTGCATAATTTTTCTTAACAGTGCCCCGGAGCCCCGAATCTCGGCTGGAACTGTGCTTTGTGCATTTTCGGAGCCTTATCCTCTCTCCTGGTCACTTGCACCTGAAAACGAAAGATGATGACTCATGGTGGACTAAGAGATTTCTGGATTTAATATCATCTCATCATGATTGATTATAGATATAGGTACATGGAAGAGACATGGCGCGACAACGAACGAGATGAATAAGGAGAGCATGCTAGGAGACGTGTTCACGAACAGACGAACACATGAAGCGTACCAAGTAATAAGTGAAGGAGACACATGCGCATGCATGAACTATCAAGCGAACACCAAGACCATTGAAGACTTCACACACTCTGCCATGTGGAGGTGAAGCTATGGTACACTACAGGCACACTCATCACTCAGTAGCACAACAGCTTGACACATAAAACACAACCAACATGTGCATACCTACAACGTCATGTCGAGTTGTGATCTAGATTTAAATAGGAATGCCACAAATTACAGATATACCCATAAATACAAAGATGCAGTAGAAATAACACTTCATTTCATTAATATCAAATACTAAAATAATGCTTACAAATAGAATGAAAATAAGACTAGCTCAGGTGATGGTAGCTTATATCTGAGAAGAGATGTGGTGGCTACATGCCTTTGAACTGTGTTACAATGAGGCTCGAAGGCTTATTTATTGTTGAGAAACAATGGAAAACATAAACATCCAAAAACCTAACCCTAGGAGATGAAGCGCCAAACTATGGGCCATGTTTGGGTAAATTGGTACATCAACTTCCTGGGGTCATAACTTTTGCACATGATCTTCTTTTGATGCACACAACACCTCGTTAGAAAATTCTATCCAAGGACTAAAACGTTTGAGTGACCAAAAGAAATCAATGACCCTAGTTGGTCCTAGTTTTCCAAAAAAAACATTGTTTAAGGCCTCAAAATAGCTTTGGAAGTTTAGGACTCGAAAAAATTGCCAAAAATAGTAAATTGTGCTACAAATAAGGAAACTAAAAAACTGAAAGAAACAATGGTGGGGGTCCAAGTGGAATAGGCAGGTGGCCACCAATATCCACTTGGATCATTCCTCTCCCCTTAGGAATAAATGGTCCCCATTGCGTTGCGTTCCTCCATGAGATGAGGAAACTTTTGTTGAACTTGGTCCCTAGTGAGCCACTTGTCCTAGTGAAGGAGTTGGCCTGCTTTGAAAAATCGATATAGTTGGATCCTTTGTTGTCGGGTGTTGTTGATTTTTGTGTCCATGATTTGATCAGTTGTCACTTGCTCCATGCAATCTGGATTTAACTTTGTAGGTTTGAGTTGTTCTACAATGTCTGATGTGTTCAGCAATGGTGGGAAGTATTCTCAAAGGCAGACCACATTTAAAACTGGGTGCAGGCCAAGGAATGGGGGAATGTTGAGCTCAAATTCATTGTTTCCCACAACCTTGGTAATGGTTTAAGGACCATATCAGAGTGGTCTGAGTTTCTAATAGGCTCTGGTAAGGCGTTCCTTCTGCAAATGCAACCAAACTTTGTTTCTCACCTGAAACTTGTGTGGCACCTGATGTTAATCATCTCGCTACTTGTACTTGGCATTTGATTTCTCAAGAATGTCATGGAATTTCTTGCAGGTATGTTGGATGTGCTCAATGAAGTTGTTTGCCTTATCAACTTTCAACTCGACATGAGCTGAATTTGCCTAAGTAGTTGCAAATGGTATGGCCACATCAATGGGACATAGTAGCTGGAATCCCAAGCCCACCTAAAAAGGGTTATGGCCAGTCGAGCTATGGAGAGCCTGGTTATAGCTATGTTGGAAATAGGGGAGGCTCTCATCCCATGTGTGTGGATGCTTTGAGTTGTACATGTGCAGAATGTGTATGATCATCTTGTTGACGACCTCTGTCTAGCCATCAGTTTGGGGATGGAAATTTTTGGACTTAGTGAGCTTGGTGTCCAGCATCAACCAAAGACTAGACCAAAATGTACTGAGGAACTTGTTGTCCTGATCTAAGATGATAGACTATGGGATCCCAAAGTGTACCAACACTCATTAAAATAAGAGTTTAGCAGTGGCTTCTGTTGTGATGTTCTTCTTGCAGGCCGCCATAATGGCCATCTTCAAGAATCTATCAATGACCACAAAAACATAGTCATTTCCATGCTTAGTAGAAGGAAGGCCCAACATGTAATCCATGGAGATGGATTCCCAAGGTCGACAAGGGGTAGGCAGCGGAGTATAGAGGCCTTGCTTCTTGATGGTCAGTTTGGAAATGGCATAGACAGTGCAGGATCTTATGTACTTCCTGATATCCTATTGGTGATTTGGCCAATAGAATTACTTCTGTAGTACTGCCACTATTTTCTCGACCCCGAAATGCCGAGCGGCCCGATTTTAGTGTGTTTCCCAAATCATCTTGGCTCGCTCACTTGAAGGAACACAAAGGTTTCCTAGGTGGCATATTAGGGCATCCTAGAGGTGAAAATCTAGAACTTGCTGACCCTGCAAGAGCATTTGGTATGTGTGGCCAAATTCTGGGTCGATTTTGTAGAGAAGTGGCCAATCAGAAGTCTTGTGCCCACAAGAGCTGAGCACGATGGTTAATGCCATGATCGGTGGTCGGTTGAGGAAGTCTGCAACATTTTTGGTGCTATCCTTCTTATACTTGATATTCAAATGGAACTGTTGCAAGTATGTGGACCACTTCTGATGGCGATCATTTTGCAACTTCGCTTGTGTTTGTATGAATTGCAGGGGTCGGTGGTCTGTGTGGATGACCATTTCTTTCCCCAAAATGTAATGCATCCATTGTTGGTAGGCCTGCATAATGGAATACATCTCTTTGTCATAAGTGTGATACTTCTGTACTATGTCTGAAAATGCCAATAGATGCCCCTTTTGAGTAAGGACTGACCCAATAGCATAGTCAAAGGCATTTGTCTCTATATCAAATCGTAGTTGCAAGTCTGGTAAAGTGAGCACTGGTGCAGAGCAAAGGCGATGTTTCAACTCTACAAATTGCATATGTTGAGATTCATACCAAAATAATTTTTCTTTCGCTCCTCCCTTGGTGACTTGATTCAAGGGCCAAGTGATATGAGGGAATCCCAACACAAACCTGCGGTAGAAATTAGCAAGACCCAGAAAGCTACAAACTCTGTCAGAGTGGTTGGAGCTGGCTAATCCTAAATGACTTGGATCTTGGTTGGATTTACATGCACCCCTTGTTCATCAATAATGTATTCCAGATACTGAACGTGGGTCATGCCAAAAGTGCATTTCTCCAAATTGGCACATAGCTTGTGTTTCCACAGTGTTTAGAGAACCCGGCGGATGTGGTGGAGGTGCTCTTCCCAAATTTGGCTGAAGATTAGGATGTCATCCAAGTATACCACTACAAATGAGTTGGTGAATGGCCACAAGATGTCATCCATCAACCTCATGAAGGTTGCAGGATCATTCATCAACCCAAAAGGCATAACCAACCATTCAAAAAGGCCCTCCTTAGCTTTGAAGGAAATCTTCCACACATCGAAGGGTTCAATTGGTACCTGGTGATACCCTGATTTCAAGTCGATATTTTTGAAATATTTTCCCCCTTCAGTTAGTCCAGAAGGTCATCAATCCATGGGATCAGGTACCTATTCTGGACAATGATCTTGTTCAGTGCCTAATAGTCAATACAGAGTCTCCAAGTCCCATCCTTCTTCTGTACCAACATGATCGGGCTCCCATAGGGCGATGAACTCAGATGGATGTGACCTTTCTATAGCAACTCCTAAATCTACCTCTTGATCTCATCGTTCTCCATAATGGAGCATCGATAGATTGGTCCATTGGGCAGTAGTGCACCTGGGGTCAGATCAATGGAGTGCTTGACCTAACAGTGTAGAGGCACCCCTACAGGGGAGTTGAAGATGTCCTCGTACTCCTCCACAACCTTGTCCATCTATTGTTATCGTGTGGAGGGGCCCTATCTGGAGGTCGTGGCCACCGTCTTCTTCTTTCTCTGAGGGTGTATCATCAGGAAAACAAATTTCTCGGTTTTGGAAATGAGCTTACTACATTGTTTTGCAGTAACCAAAGAGATGGTGGTAGGTGGTGCTACCTCTGGTATCCTGTACAAATTATTTCCCAAAGTAACAATAACAACACGAGGCCTTGACTCATACATAGCATGTCGCTTCCATAAGATGGTTGGCCTAATAATACATCACAAACATCAAGGGGAAAAACGTCACATAATACCTCATCTGTGAAGGGCTTGTTGTATGGAAAGCAGCACTACTGGTTCACGCAAATATCCCATCCTTGGTGAAGCGACTCGATGGTGTACGGTTGTGGATGTGTTGTAGTCGGTAAGCCCAACTGCTTCATGACCTCTGCCCAAATGAGGTTCTTTTGGCTCTCGCTGTCGATAATGAACTGTAGTGGGAAACCCTTTACCCACATTTGGGAGTGGAAGAGGTGCTCCTCCTCCTATGGATCTTCATGGTGGAAACGGTGGCGTTGCACTCTACATCGATAATCTACTTCCATTTTACATTCCCCTTGTTGGGTTCTGACTTGGAGTCGGAACATTCATCTGATTCTAAAGCCTTTAGCTCGGCCACCAATGACTTGGCCCGACACTTACTTGTGTTGTGAGTGGAGCTCTTATCAAACTCATCTGGTGAAGAAAATTTATAAGTGCAGACATGAACGAATTCCTCTAGCCCATTAATGGTTCTAGCCAAATTAGATACATTCTATGGAATATTTCCTTAAGTTAGAATCAATCAAGAGGGCCTACCTCTTGATTTCTTATCCTACTTGATGATGTCCTTGCTTGCTTGCTCCAGTAATCTCTCGCTTCCTTCTTCAAGCTCCTGAAACAAGTAAACAACAATAACAATAGCACACAAACATAATAATAGACAAATTTCAATTCAACCTACTTAATGAGTCAAGAAGCATTAAGACATGAATATCTAATATTACAAAACATGTAGGAAATCAATAAATAGTTGCATATATTAATATTCAAAGAGAGATTACAACCATTCGTCTTGATGTCGCAATCTTCCTCTAACAAGACTAGGTTCCCACACACTTCTGCTAGCACTTCATGATGGCTTCAAAATACAATAGTTTAAAGACTCTTCCCTTTACGCTTCACTCCAAACCAAACACACTTATCCCTCACAAAACTAGATGGCTACAAATAGTAATAGCTTCCTTGTCTAAAATGGTATATTCACACTCAGCCAAGACTCTAATTCTAATTTTCACACTCTCACTAGTTTGTGCTTGGGAAGAAGAGAGTTTATATAGGAAATATGGATGGGAGATGGATCCTCTTCTCATGGGAGAAGGACTTATCCCTTGAGGTAGTTCCATCATTATAGGGGAAAGGATCCCAAACTATCATCCTTGATCCCATCCAACCAAACCATTTACCAGACTTTCATTACGAAGCTTCTAGAGATGGAAGCTTTAGCTCTAATTTAAAAAACTTTCCATAAAAGGACCGATGCGACTGGAACACAGCTCAGTTCCACTGATCAGCACGGGAAATAGTGCTAATCTTTGCACATCGATGCGAGAGAGACAAAGGTCATTAGTGCTGACCTTGTAAACTGGGCAAAGCAGAAGTTTTAGGGAAAATGGTGCAAAAGGGAAATGATTTGCTCATGAAGAGGGACATAATGGGAGGTTCTCCATGAAGGCAAAGCATGCAAGGTTCACTATAGAGTTGATCGAAGATCAATGAATGGGGATTACAGGGACAGTGACAAAATGTTGTGTAACAGATGCCCCCTAAAGCGTGAAGGTCGAGCCAAAGTGAGGGATGAAATGATTTATAAATCAGTGTGGTGAACCAGTCTACCGTTAGAAAACCTGCAAGCAAGTACAGATACATATACATAAACTGAGATCTTTGTCGAATGATACATGAATCATGGCATGGACACAGCCATCCAGAGAATGATCATGTAAATGGATCTAGGTATGGACGCAGCCATCCGTCAAAGAGGATCATAATGAAACCAAGGTATGGTCACAGCCATCCAATAATGAAAAGGATCACATTTGATAGCTCATGGTTTGGTCACAACCAACCATCTGAAAGAGACATGCATATCATCATAAACCATGTCACACCACTTTGCAACCTGCACTTTCGTGATCTGAGTCCAGGGTCTTGCGCTCCAACACGACCTAATCAAAGTATAGATTCTAACATGTGAATGATGTGTTGACGTCGAACATGCTAGAAAGTCACTTGATTACCATTCAATGATGTAAATTGTTAACAAGCATGAGAGAAACCACCAATAATAACAATGGCGCTTAAGGTACTATCAACAAAATTCATGAAATGTGAATACATGAACTAAATTGGAACACCCATGAAATCACTTGATTGAAAGCCAATGATGTGAACTTGTCACCGAGTGCGAAGAACTTGCCATTAGGACATGCAAGCTCTAAGGTACTAGAAGGGAGTCTCTCGATCAACTTCCCAGATAATGAGTTGATGTCCTTGTGAAGGAGAGCCATAATGAATCCCTCATCATTGACAGGAGACGATAGGATGCAAAATGATTTTGGATGATACAGAGAAACATGGGTAAGTGTAACTGCAGAAGGACAACTCTTGAACATATCGGCGACACAACTAGAAGTTTGGCAGCTTTTGGATCCATAAGATCGATGGTCATGATGACATCACAGAGATCAAATGGAAGGCAAACTGAATGGCCCAAACCCAGGAAGGTCAATGATACAAAGGAGGACATCCCGACCCGACACACAACAAAGAGTGTGATGTTTACGAGTAAGTTGCCGACACGACTGGTAGATTTCGAAATTTTTCCCCCACCATTTCTGGTGAGTACCCCAATTATTTTTTAATAGCAAGCTTGAAGGGGATAGCATATGCTTGCACTGTAAGTTCATCCTTCGAACGAATCTGACCTAGTAATTTTAACAAGCCTTAGGAAGGAGAAGCTCGTGTTCGTCATGGTGATGAATCCGACGTCGTTTAATAGTTTAACGAGTCCGACAAATGTATAACTTAGTATCTTTTTCATGTTTAGAGAGTTTGAAAAAACATGTAAAAGAAAACTCCACATGGTCCCTTTTCGTACATTTGTGTCTCTTGAGCTCGAAAAGGTAGAAAACAATACTTGATAGAACTGCTTGACCATTTCAGTCAAGGAGTACCTTTTTCGTAAATAGTGCCTCCCAGCCCGAAAAAGCGGTAAAATTATACTAGGCGCACGACTTTTCGCATCCATTAACGAGTTCGAAATGACAAGGGCTCGAGCATCTTTTCATTTTTAAAGGGTTAGGAAAGAGTTGAAAGCAGACCCCCACATTTTTATTCTCTTTAACGAGTCAAAAAGGGAAAAATGCTCGACAATATTTTCATATGAGTTTAACGAGTCGAGAAAAGAGCTGAAATGCGACTCATCGCCATTGTCGAGCATTCATCACCTATCGCTGCACAAGTAAGGGAAAGTTTATTATCGAGTCCTTGAGGAAAAATAGGTCAAAAATATTTACAAAACCTGATGTTTTCATGAAAAAATGAATAAAAATGGGAAAAGTAAATATGTTTTTACTATTTACGATTTTACCTTTGCAGTGAAGGATTTTTACCCACTTTTTCCCTAGTTTTTCTGGAGTGGATTGTGGGAGATATAGGAGGTCAATCGATGAGTCGTCAATTCCAGGTAATAGTTGAAGCCCTAAGCTCCATTTTCATACTATTCATTTAAGTTTTTAGCCATTATTTTTGAATTTTTAGGGAGGTTTTTGAGAAAACATTTCGCCCTCAGTCGGCGCGAATTCTGGGCACGAGATCGCGTAGGCTGAGGGTTATTTGCATAGCCATCCATGTTGATCGGTGTGAATATTTCTAAAACAGGTGCATCGATGCCATGGATAGGGAAAAAACAATTTTTCTTAAGAACTGATCGTTAAAACTTGACTTTTATGTGTCAAAATTTATGATTAACTCAAATAAATGGCTTTTACAAGAGAGAAATTGTTGAAAATGGTGGATTGGAAGGAAAGAGAACACGAAGATGTGGGCACCCAAGCAATGAATGATCCAAATTTACTGGAGGCTCTGAATGCTTACGGGCTCCTCAAATTTTTCCTTATACCAGGGATGTGGGCCCACTCCGAATTGCTTCAGTACTTGATAAGCCTTTAGGACATCAATCGTGAGATTTTTGTCTTTGGGGACCAGGAGCTAGAGTTGACAACTTCAGACATCTACTTCATCACTGGGTTGTCTCGCAGAGGTGAGCTAGTGAATTTGTATGGGTCATGTCCGGTCAAGGCAAGCATATCTTCCCTGCTTGCCACGCATTATCCTAAGGCCCTAAAATCCAAAAGCGAGAAGATCAAGATTTCCAATGTGTGAGATTTGACACTGAGGGTGCTTCTGTTGACCATCAACAAAGTGGCGAGGTCCCAGGTGGAACATGAGACTAATAAGTTGAAGTTCCTTTATGCTATTGACTGCACATCTCCTACGATATTCAACTGGGTAGAGGCCATGAAGATGAACATCAAGCACCTATTATCGAAGGCCAAGGCAGGAAATCTAAAGCAATTTGGCTTCGAATCAGTACTTGTGACCTTTTTCCTGGAATGAGTGCCATTGTTCCAGTATCATTTCACTAAGATTGATCCTCCTACACCACATGATCCGCAGATGGCCTACTATATATTGTATTTTCCTATCTATTATGGTACAAATGGTTTGTCTTATATTTTACATGTTTCACAAATGTCTATCCAACACATAATTAGCTAATGCATCTGTTAATGTATTCATGTGTCTAGGAATATGATAATATGTAATATAATAAAAGTGCCTTTCCAATAGACAGATACGAAGATACATTCATAATAACTTATGGTTCCTAATGGAATATTTCCCATTGAGTTGAAGGACGACAAGATGTGAATCTAGGTTGATAACCAATTTTCTGATGCCCAGAGCAATGGCTTCTAACAACAGTTCGATGACCACACTGTATTCAATAATGTTATTGGTTGTACAACCTAGGTAGATATCTTGAAGGTCAATCAACTCATCATTAGGGTTATAGATAGCCCATGCCATGGATGATAGGTTTCGGGTACTTCGGCAAGCACCATCGGTAAAACCAATGTGAGGAGCTGCAGACATCTACAAAGCAAGAAAAGCATAGTAAAGAGGAAGGTTGTTTGAAAAATTTCACACAAAACCATGTTGTACATAAATTAATCACACACTAATGTACAAAATTAACCATGCAAGATGACCTAAGCATAGTACTTTTTGAGGTAAATCTTGTTGCGGGGCTTATCGAGAGGGTTTCCTTCGTAATCAATAAGTTCATAGGCTCCTTTCTACAAAACATGTTTTACAATATAGGGCTTGTGCCAAATAGGTTTGGCATCGATGAAGAATAGAATCGACACCAACACGGTATAAAGTATCACCAATAATGCAGTAGCGTTGAGAATGATGCCGAATCCTTCGACGATCATCTTTGGTCAACGCAGACCGAAACGTGGAGGTTTGGAGATACATGGTGATATCACCATACCATGGATCAAGGGTGCTAATCAGGAAAAGGGTCTCATCTAGGAGTTGTTCATTTGCACCAGTGGGAAGAGCTTTGGAGGGAAGGGAACAAATCAATTCAGCAAAAACAAGTGACTTCTTAGATTTGGCCGTAGTGAAGACCAAATCAAATTCTTACAGGATAACGATTCATTTAGAATACTTGCCCCCCAGCAACTGGCGATTCAGGATTTAGGTCATAGGGTTGCATTCATAAATCACTGTAGTCATTTGTAAGAGAATATAATGTTGAAAACATTGAACAGCCTGGACGGCGGCCAAAGCCAACTTCTTGACATGTGCATAACGCGTTTCTATGTCAAGGAGATTCTGACTTAGGTATTAAATCATGTGTTTAGCGCCTTCGTCATTGTCTTGAACCAACACCATAGCTATGGTGCTAGGGGATGCGGCTAGTTAAAGTAAATAATCTTGATAATAATCAAGTGGATGCAACAGAGGAGCATTTATGAGGACAGCCTTGAGATCATCAAAATATTTTTGGGCTATCTCGTCCCATGTAAAGGGTGTTCCTTGTTTGAGAAACCAGGTAAATTCTATATCTAGCCCAGCGTAGTTGGGTATAAAACAACGAAGAAAATTGGCCTTTCCTTAGAGGCTCTAGAGTTGGTGTAGCGAAGATGGAGGGGGTAAATTTACAATGGCCTCAACTTTTAGCAGATCCAGGCGAATCTCATCCTTGGAAACAATGAAGCCAAGGAGTTGTCCTGATTCCATGCAGAAAACACATTTGTGTGGATTTAGCCGAATGTTATAGTGCCTGCAACGTAGAAGAATCTGTCGAAGGTGGTCTGGGTGATCTCATTGCTTACAAGAATGGGCAGGAAGGTCATCCAAGTAAGGTTGGAAAATGTTGTGAATATCATGAAACACATAGGCCATTGCCCGCTAAAATGTGGCCCCGACATTTTTGAGGTTGAAAGGGAGCTTCTTGTATGCGAACGTACCCCATGGGTAGATAAAGGTCATCTTCTCTTGGTCAACCGGTGCAATATTGATCTGGTTGTAACCAAAAAAACCATCCATAAAGGACAAGATCTCGATCTCAGCACATTCATCAATGATTTGATCAATGAAGGGAGTAAGATAGTTGTCTTTAGGATAGGCACGATTAAGATCTCAATAATCCACGCAAGCGCGGATCGTGCCTTGTTTTTTATTCACCGTGATGATATTGGACACCTAGTCTATAAGGGGAATGGGATAAATGAACCCAACTTTGAGAAGCTTTTTGACTTCACCCTTAATAACAGCGGCCTTTCTAGGGTGCACCAGACGAAGTCGTCGGTGAACGGGTTTCACATTCGGATACGTTGGTATTTCATGCACCACAATGTTGGGATCATTGTGAGGCATTTCTTCATAAGACCATGCAAATACAACATGGAATTCCTGAAAAAGACAAGTGTATGTCTTGATCTCATCTGGAGAACAAGATACCCCGATATGAACGTGTTCAACAACACCGGGTTTGATAGAAATGTCAATCGGCATCATTTGGGTAATATTACCAAAATTTCCTTCTGACCATACTTCATGAGTAACAGTCGGTGGTGGAAATGGAGAAGAAGACTCTTCAAAAGACGTATACATGACTGTTGGGTGAGGCAGGAACGAGGAGCGATGATGAGTATCGATCCAATTTCCATGATACCTTCATCAGTGAGGAAGGTTTTGGCTAAGGGATCAGATGATTCGAGAGTTCCAAGCCAGGGGGATTGAGAATACATATCAAGAGAGGTCTTCGAGATATGAGAATCAAAGGATGCAGAGTTCGAAGCCGAAACAATTTCCACGTAATTGACTTTGGTGAGACTAAACAGCATGATGTCGCCCCAGGCATCAACCAGATCTGGCACCAGTTGACCCAGGGATCAGATTTGACCGAGATCATGTTGACAGATGCAACATGAGGAGATAGGAGTGGATAAATCCCCATTAAGGAATAATATTTGAAGAGACCTACCCCCACACTCTTAAAGGGAGCACTAGAGTGTTTGACATATGGAACATTGCCATCAGATGAGGAAGAGGCAAAGTGTTATGAAACCAACTCACAAAAAGATATAAATGAGAGATGAATGTCTTAGAAATAAGCCTCTTCGAGGGGGCAACCTCCTTTACATTACACAAATGAACAATTCTTAGATGATTCAAATGAAAAAACCTCCTTTCTATATATAGGAGTCTATGGGGTCACAATATAACCAATCCGACCTAACAATAATAATATAAAGGCACAAAAATAACAATAGAGGGATTCTATGGGGCACAATAATAACAATATGGGGACAATAGGGGCACAATAATAACAATAAGGGATATAATGACAATAGTAATGGGGGGATCACTAATATTATAGAGACCTAACATGCCCCTCTCCTTCAAAAAAGTGTTGTCCTCAACACTTGAGTAGTTCTGGATGCTTCTGTATAAAATTCTCATCCTCCCATGTGGAATATTCAATAGGTAAGTTCTTCCACTTGATGAGATACTATGAAATTGATCTATTTCGTCACTGTCAAGTTCTTGTTTCTTTGACTACTTCAAGTTCCAATATGATTTTTCCTTCCTCATCAAGTTCTGGCAAAATTGTCTAAACTGGAAGCTTGTCATCTATAACCTTCTTTAAGCATGAAACATGGAAAACTGGGTGCACTTGAGAAGCTACAGGAAGCTCCAATTTGTATTCCATAGTACCTATCTTTTGCAACACCTTGTACGGACCATAATACTTTGGTGATAATTTGTTATCCTTCTTAGCTTGCTTGAGGGACATTTGTTTATATGGTTGT
>APFE030895633.1:0-76844 GCA_000404065.3 Pinus taeda
AGAAGAATTTGTTGTGGTCATAGAATATTCTGGTATTGTTTACCTTTTGACTGGTGCTTCTGTTGTTTTTTATCCTTGGATTGGAGTGAACATGATTTGCCTATGGAATCCATTTATTCTTTTGCTGAGGACTGAAGCTTTGCTGACTGATTCTTGTTGCACTTAGATAACTTCGGTGGTGGCTGAAGACTTCTCTATTTGAGATGTTTCTTCAATGTATCCAACACCTATCTTCATAAGAGGAGAGCATTGTACCTTGATAGTTTCTTCTAAGGTTTCAGATCCTTTATAAAATCTAAGATTCATAGTTTTTATTATCTCAAGTTCCTTTCTTAGACTTACTACTTCACATTCTAACTTCTCAATATGGGTTTCATTTTCTATGAGTTGATGCTTCAAAGTATCTATGGTTAATTTTTTTTCTTACAAGAAAAGTTTGAGTTGATTAATTTCTTCAAAGAAATATTTTTCCTCTAAAGCATCCAAAAATTTATCATTTGACTCATGAGTATTTTTCTCAAAAGCCATGAGTAATTAAGATCTTGATCCGATTCACCTTCTTCATTATTTGACAAGCTATCACTATCTTCATGAGTATAATCACTTATTATATTGTCAAACCGTCTCCTATTACCTTTTACAGTATCCTTCCCTTTGTCATGGTTGTCTTTATGAGGACATTTAATAGAATAATGACAAACTGTACCATAGGCAAACAAATTGAAGGGAAGCTTACCTCTAAACCTTCTAGTGACCAATTGAAGTTTCTTTACAAAGTTCACCTCATCTTCTTCTGATATGTGTCTAGATTCCTTGTGTTCTTCCATTTTGTTTCCTATTTTAGATGCTTTAAATGTGTATTCTCTGACTTCTTAGGCACCTCCTTTCCTCATTTCAAAATCAATCAGCATCCCATGAAGTTGAAAAATAGTAAGAGTCTACAGATCTTGCTTCTCTTCAATGGCAGACACTTTCGACTTGAATTCAAGAGTTAGAGATCTTAAGATTTTCTCAACTAAATTAGTGTCCTTTATATCTTCAACGAGATTTTTCATGCGATTTATAATCTCATCTATACGTAGAAATAAATTGCAATACTTTGATCATTATGCATTATGAGAGTTTCATATTGAATTTTGAGGGTTTGGAGTTTATTATTTTTTACCTTGGTATCACCTTCATAAATTTGAATGATTCTATCCCATGTTTCTTTTGTTGTGTTTAACTGCATAACTTTGACAAATTCTGATTCTGTCAGACTTCCCAATAATGCATTGACATCTTTGACATCTTTGACTTCAAATTGTGCAATCGGATCATGTTATGCATCCACAACATCATGTGTAGATCCTGATGTATGTTGTTAGGGGGTGCAGGTGCTGCTCAGATCCCCCAAAATCCTCATTTTTGCACAAACCCTAGTTTCTTGCTACAACTTGGCAATTTTCTAGGTTTGGCTTGTTCTTTTCCCTTTTGGACCCCTTCCCCTCAATCAATCTCTGAGATTCCCCTTTCCCCTGCTTCCTAACATCCCTCCCCACTCCCAAAAATTTCCCCAAGAATTTAGAAGCCCCCTATCCCCTTCATTTCGCTTCATTTCGACCAAATTCCTTGTTTCACACATCAAGGCAAGTTTCACTCAAATGATGTTTCAGAACAGTCAGAGATGAATTTTGGAAAACTGAGAGAGGTTTTTGTCCAAAACATGCCAAAGAAGAAAAACCTCTTTCACTTTGTACACAGGTGTCATGATTTGAGAGAAATGTCAAAAATATCGGCGAGAACGAAGGTGCTCCAAGGACGGTTGGCCAAAGCACAAAAACTAAGGAAAACGCCCGATCCACTCCAAATTTTGGCCAAAGCTTATTTTAATGAGCATGGTACTTGATTGGGGACTCCCAGCCTAAATTTCAAGAAATTTGGAGAAAATTTTGTCATTTGTGAATTTTTTGTGCTAATTACAGGTTTTGGCCATGGTTTGTGTCGCGCCCCGCGCGCGACCATTTTGGAGGACTGTTCGGAATTTTGAAAACTTGGCATTTTTGGAAAGGGCATGAAAAGAGAAAAATTACCAATACTTGGGAGAAGCCTGATTTTGAGATTTGAGCCTCCAAAAGCTCAAAATACATGATGGATCCCATTTGGGATTCGAAACGTTGGTGTAAAAATCATCTTACTGTGGATTCTCCGATCAAAGATTCAAATAGCACAAACCACAGATCTCTGAAATCCAATCAAAAAAATGACTTTCTGCCCACTTTTTGAGTTGCAGAAAGTGACCTTGGGAGAAATGGTTTTTGAGGGGGCAAAACAACCCCAAATTCAGAAATTCCACTTGGAATGGAAAGTAGACAGACCAAGCTTTCCAATGAGCCATCTTGCACCTGATTTGGACCATTGGAACCCACTCAAAAGTTGCTGCAAAGGGGCGCGGTAGTGAGAGCCAGGGGGCGCGGCAGTGAGAGCCAGCTTTGCCAGAATTAACCTTTTTGGTCAAAAAACACTGTTTTGACTATGGTTGACCATTTTTACTTGTAGATGATGGATAAATGTAATATTTTCATGGCACTGTGATAGATTTTACCTCTCTTTACTCTTCTAGAAGCTTCCTTGATGTAAAAAGTGAATAATTAATGCATGAATCAGTTAGCTAAGTAATAGAGGCAAGTTGTTGAGCTGCCTATTATCTAGTGCTTAGTTTGGAATTAGTTCAAACTGCTCCTAGAAGGATGAGCTCGACCCCTAGAGGCAAGGGAAGAGGTTAGCTTGCCTATATTATGTGTTTTCTTAGTCATTTTGAGAGGTTGGAAGGTTGGACTCTTGTGGGAGAAAGTTTCATTGTATATTGTACATCTATCTTTGCAATTTAAAGAAGAAGAAGGCCAGGGTTTTGCAGACATCCTTGTGGATTCTTGTGGATTGTTGTGTTGATGGTGTGTTCTCTACATGTTCTTGTAAGTTTGTTTATGTATTCCACATCTCTCTTTTGCTTCTATTTGGACAGATGAAGTGGTAAAGTTTGAATACATGCTTTGACATGCTCAGCTTTTTAGTTTGTTCAAAATTTATGTTTTCTGCTATCTAGAGAGGATTCAAATGGTTGTTTGCCCTCTTTAGCTCCTTCTCTATCATCCCTGATCATCCATCTCAGATTAAGGCATCAGCGCTCACTCCTACCTTGCCCCAAAGATCCCCCTGCAAAAACTGTGCTCAATCCCCGCACCCTGAATTGCACTCCCTCCAATTGCCACCAAAAAACCAAAAATCTTTAAGTCAACCCCCTTTATCAATTTACTAGCCTAAAATCTTGATTCCTAATTGGTCAGCTTATCATATTGAAAGATCTACCGAATCTGACCCGAGAGAGCCTTCTCATACCTCGTAGGGCTAGCTACGAGGTGAAATGGTTTGATGTAGCCTTGAGAGTTTGTCTATCTCAGCCTAGGTGAATTCCAAGCGCTAACAGATATATTGTTGAACTGAGTTATGAACTGGAAGTACATTATTGCAGAGATGTTGAGCAATGAATTGATTGAGTTTGATGTTTGGTGAAACTATGGTTTGATATGCAGATTGAGCAGAGGAATAATTTATTAACAATGACTGTATAGCATGTTCTTGTAATGCAGTTCCTTTGTATTGATTCTGAGCATAGGTGGATCCAGACTGAAAATTGTGAAATATGGTCCACTGGTTGATTAAGGTGGCAAGGTGGTTCAAAGCAGGAGAGTGGAGTCTCCTTCAGGTTCAATTTTGAGAACACTTCAAGGTAGTAGGGTGGTGCTAGGGTAGGTTGGAGCATGCACAGGGCATTGAATCCTCCGCTCAATTGTAATTGGTAAACAAGGTGTTGGAACATCCTTCAAGTTGAAGTTGTTGAACCAGGGCGTCAGAGTGTCCTTCAGGTTAGAGTTTGTAAGCCAGGGGGTTGAAGCCTCTGTCAGTTGGATCTATCAATATTGATGTAAATTTTATTAAAGATAAATATCAAGAAGTGTTCGGTGGTTTTTCTCCCAGAAGAGTTTCCACCTAAAAATTTGTTGTCCACTGTCTTAATGTTTGAACATTTTTTAATGTTAGATCTAAGACTTTTGTGATCCATATTGTAAATAAATGTCTTTCGGATTAATCACATCATTAGGATATGGTCAACGTTTCGAACCAGCTAATTTGTTTCATCCTCAAGTTAAGGTGAAAAAATCAATCAATCTTCAAGAATAAATAGCATGGATGCATCATTGCCTAGAGTTAACCGTTGAAAACTAGTTGTTAGTGACTAGTTAATAAGGTAATTATTTACCTTATTAAGATTGATTGATTTTTTCACCTTGTCCTTAGGATGAACCACATTAGTTAGTTCAAAATGTCGACCAAATCCTAATGATGTGATTAATCTGAAAGACACTTATTTTTGAATGTTGTTGTTTATTGTTGATTTATGTTAGATCTGATGATAATGTTAATTAATGCTCCGTGAAGTAAAAGATACACTAAATGAAGATAAATATTGGTTCGCACCCCTCTTAGTATTTCCAACAATGACTTCATCCCTCTTAGCATTTGGTAGATCCAAATTTATTATGGATCTGGTTTAAAAGTTTAAAGAGAAGTACTCCAAAATCACCATCTCTCTAATAAGTTAAAAAGTTATGAAGGTGAGTAGTGTGACACATTTTGAAGTTGAGGTTTCATATATATATATATATATATATATATATATGTGTGTGTGTGTGTGTGTGTGTGTGTGTGGGTGTGTGTGGGTGTGTGTGTGTATAATTTAAGAAAATATTTTCCATATTCTAACTTTTTTAGTGTTATAAAGATGACAAATTCTTTCAACCCATGGTGTTTTGAGAATTCAATGTCTAGTTTCATTATGAAGCTTGTGTTTTGGTAATGTAGATTAGGGTTGATCACTACCAAGGTATATTAATTTTCTTAAGTTATGATTAAATTTATGAAGTTACTTGCCTTTTATAAATAGAGATTTGTAATTATTTGCATAATTAAAAGGTCTTTTAGCCACTTAGTTGACTTCCAAACTTAAAATTTGTATTCTTTCCAACCATATTACCACAATTTTCCATATCTTAATGCTATAAAATTTCATCAACCATTTATACGGTTGGATTCGTATTATCATTATTTTATAAAATAACATCTTAACATCTTCTTTTATTCCACAATTTAAGCAACACCTAATCCTTTGATGCCATTCTTATTCGATTCATATATGATTTGATAGTACTTTGAAGAAATTTTGAAAAACTTATTTTCTTTCCTATTATTTACCTTATTTTATACATTGAATACTTCATTTTAATTATATTGTTAATTAATAAGAAATATTTATAATTTTTAATATATTAAATATTTATTTTTAAAATATAATTTAATTATATATAATTCTTATTGGAAATAATATATATGATTTTGATTGTACTTTGATGAAAATTTTGAAAAACTTATTTTCTTTTATATTATTTAACTTATTTTATACATTGAATACTTTATTTTTAATTAATAGAAATATTATTTATAATTATTTATATATTAAATATGTATTTTTTTAAAATATAATTGAATTATATATAAAAAGATTAATCTAGTTTAAATATAAAAAGAAAGAAACAATTTTGGATATCTATTTAGATTAGTGAAAAATAAGAAGGATATTGGGTAGAGAAATTGCTTGGATAATTAAAAGTGACCGGAATCCAAGTGATTTTTTTTATTTTAAATATTGCATTAATCTTATTTGAATCATATTTTTGACGGTGAAAGCAAATTCAACACCATCAAAAACCTCTTAAACACCCAAAATTTAAAAATTTAACAACTATAATCTAAATTTACAAAAATCCCTACAGTCAAAAAATAAACCTAATAATCTAAAATTGACTCACTTTGTAAACACAACCTACAACATCGAACTCCAATCCAAGCCGTTTTTTAAGTTCTTGTTCTAAACTCACTCACCCATTTTGTGTTAGTACGTGAGTCGCATCGAATTTGCTCTCTTTAGCGTATAGGTATTTTTTTTAACTTATATTTAAATAGTACAATGTCTAATGATAAACTTATGTTTAGAATGTACATAATATAAACAATATATATGAGTGAATTTTCTTTGTTTAGTTTACAATTACATTTAAATAGCGTATATATTAATTTATTTAAAAAGAATAATAATAAATTTTTGTTATAAAAATTGTTACATCGAAACATATGTAAAACTGGAACATACAAAATGTTATAAATTTATAAATATCTCTTTTATCTATTGGGAAAGCCCAAGGAGTTTTCATGCTCAATTTAATTGTACAAAATTGAGTATATAGAGTTAAAACATAATCCTTTGTTTCTCTTGGTTGACTTGAAGGAAAGCAGATATATCTCTGCATGAGGCAATCAAGCAAAACAAAGAATGATAAGATCACAAACAAAACTTGATTGTGACTCCCAAGGGTTGGATGTGGAAATTGTCCATCCTGCAAAGTGGAAGGGGCTATCATGTAAAGTGGAAGGAGCCAAAGCTAATGATAGAGCCCTGTTCCAGGTACTTGTAGAAAAACAACCGAGACTGTGTTGAGGTCCCTCGCTTGGAGAGTTGATCCGCCAATGTATTATGCTTTCTAAAGATGTGGTGGAAGGAAATAGAGAGAAAGCAAGCCTTCATAGCAATGATTTGCTCCAACCAATGACACAATGATGAAACAACAGGGGAACATGAACCCAAAGCCCAGTCTACAGTCACGTTTGAATCCCCTAAGATAATTATTTCTTCCACATCCAGCCATAGGGCACAATGAAGGACTCCCCACAAGGCCAATACCTCAGCTCGCATATTAGTGCCCATTCCTCTAGACCAAAAGACATGATATTGTCAAGTGGTCCAGGATAGGGTGATGATTTCTTTGCAACCACACACTCCACCCATGAAGGCACCATAGAAGAACCCAATAGGGAAAATGTGTCCAAGGGGCTTGGAGGACCAGCACGCCTGGGACAAGAAGTTTTATGATACCCAATCTCTAGAAAATAACCAACGATCCTAAGGGAAGTAGCCTTCAGACATAGAATAGCATATTCAAAAATGCATGCATTTCAGTAGTGCTAAATCCCCGAAAAAATGTACAGAGGGATAGACCTATACAACAAGTTACGAATAGACCAACTACAAAGGCAAGAGAAGATAGAAACTCTATTCACTAGTTTTTTGATGTTAAGAAAAGTAGTAATTTCCTCCAAGAGAACTTGGGCAAAGGGGTAGTCCAAGAAAATATGAGTTGCAACCACATTAGCATATATGCAAAGAGGGCATATGTGAGGGCCCAAGAATCCTATTTTGACAAGGTTGTCCCAAGTAATTTTAAATAATTATAATTATTGGAAGTTAGATGGGTAGGCGTTAGATGTGAGATGTGAGATATTTTTTAAATTCAATATTTTTTTTATATTGTAATTTTATTTTTTATTAATAAAATTACGAACACTTTTTCAAATAAAATAAATATATAATTATACATATCACATTAAAATATATAACATATAAATAACACTTATAAATTAACATCCATTTTACCATATAAATTAAAATAATGATTCCATAACCATCTATAAATTTAATTAATAAGCGGATTAAAACTTAATATTTACAATATGACAAGATTTTAATCATGAATATCTACCATGAATAGTATTAACTTCTAAATAGGTATTTTAACAATATCATGGGCAAATACCCATAAGAGAAAAATAGAGAGAGGGAGAGAGAGAGGGAGAGGAGGGAAGAAAATCATAATACCATGAGCTAATACCACAATTTATTAATACCATGGACCATCTAGGTTTTTGATTATTATGTTATGGATCTAGGCTTCTAATTATTCAGTTACAATACCATGGCTTATCAATACCACATGCCAAAAAACCATAACTTATTTCAAAATCAAAATATTTTACAAATACTTTAATTTATTTTATTTTTATAACATTTTTTAATTAAATCTAAAAGCAAAAAGGTTATAATTACTTTTGAGGTATATCTAAACCTTCCATCCTCGGGACTACTAAAAATATTCCCATAGAGATTAAATCGAGGTTTTAATAAATTAAAAATGAGAAAGCTTTTATATATACATATGTGGAATTTATATAATCTAAATAATATTATAAAGAACCGGAATAGATGCATCATAACCAAGGATCCAGGCGGAGAGAAAACAAAGTGACTAACAATGATAGAGGAAGGATAGTGCATGATTCTTTTAACTTTTTTATTATTGTATTTTCTTTGACATGGTTGATCCAAAATTTAAGTTTAATATTTTACAACCAATAGCGTTTTTATTTTATTTACATAATTTCTGAAGAGAGAGAGTTAGATGGAGAGGGAATAGAGATAGGGAGAGAGAGGGAGAAACAGAGAGAGGAGGGGGGAGAGAGGACGAGAAATGTAGGGAGAGAGAGATGGATTTGGAGGGGGGGGAAGAGGGAGGGAAGAATAAAGACATTAAGAGATAGAGGTGGAGAGAGAGAGAGAGGAGAGAGATGGATTTGGAGGGGGGAAGAGGGAGGGAAGAATAAATACATTAAGAGATAGAGGTGGAGAGAGAGAGAGAGGGAGTGACAAGGGATAGATGAAGATGGAATGAGGGAGAGAGGAGATGAGGGGAGAGAGCAAAAATGAGAGGATAGAGATAGGGAAAGAAGGGTAAGAGAGAGATAGGGAGACATAGATATGGAGGGGGGAGAGCAAGAAGGAGAGAGGGAGGGAGATAGTGACAGAGTTGGAGGGTGGAGAGAAAGAGAGAGTGCGATGGGGGATGGGGAAAAAGAGGGAGGTGGGAGAGAAAGGGAGAGAGAAGAAGGTAGAGAGAGAGGATTTGAGAGAGGAGAGAGGGGAGGAGAGAGAGATGGAGTTGGAAGGGGAAGAAAGACATAGAGAGAGAAATGTGGAGAGGGAGAGGGCGTAACAAGGGAGATATTGAGGGATGGTGAGGGAGAGAGGAGAGCAAGAGGGAAGAGAGAGAGGGAGAAGAGGAGAGAGAGGAGGGGAGACAAGGAGAAGATAGAGAGAGAGAAGAGGAAGAAAGATAGGGAGAGGAAGAAGGAGGAAGAGAGAGATAAATAGATATGGAGAGAGGGTGTGTATGTTTTGGGGGTGAGAAGGAGAGACAAGGAAAGTAAGAAATATTATAGATGGAGAGGGGAGAGAGGGAAGAAGAGAGAGGCAAAGAGAGAGAGAGAGCGAGAGAGAGAGAGAAGGGGAAGATACAGAGAGAGGGAGAGGAAGAGGGAGGGAGAGAGATAGATAGATAAAGAGATAAATATGGAGAGAGAGAGTGTTATATAGTGGCTGAGATAGAGAGACAATGACAGATAAAGACAATGGGAGATAGAGATCTAGATGGAGGGGGTTGAGAGAGAGGGGGGGGTGTTAGGGTCATATAATAATAGGATCCATAATTTTGAATTGGCTATGGTTAGTCTTGTAATGTTGTACATATTTTTTCTTTCTGCAAAATGTTTTCCCATATTAAAATTAAAAAATGTAAAGAGGGTATGTCCTAAAAGAATAATCAAAGGACAAAAAGAAAGAAAAAGATCAAAAAAATAAAGAATATGAACCCCAAAAAGAGATAAGAATATATCATGAAAGTGTGCAAATTCAAATGCCACTACTTTTACTTTGCTTTGCAAAATAAGATTGTGTGTAGCTTGTTGAAAATTCCACACTCCATGATGATCAAATAGTTTAATCTTGATTCATTCATGCTTTAAATTTCATGTTGATAGATAGAGAATAAATATCTAGCCAAACTGTTTAATCTTGGCAGATCAGTAGTTAGGTAAAGAATAATAATGATCTCAGCAGTTTAATCTGATTCTTTGGAAGTTATAAGGTTATAATTAGATAGTTTTCTTATAAAAGAAAAAGAAATGAAGGGTCAGCAAGCTCAAATGCACCCAATGAATGAAGAGAAAATGCTAGGGTAAATAAAGGGTAGGTAGAAGAATTTTTGCAAGTACACAAGGTTGCTAAGTTAAAAAACACTTTCATCATGCTTAATATTTTTTCTCATATGCAGGAAGAATTGTCAAACAGAAAGGAAATTCATCAAATCTTATTTTACTAATTTCCCCGTATCTCACTAGACCCCCCACATACTCAGTTTATTAGTTTCCCCTCATTATCCCTTCATTACTTGTAAAAACCCTTTCCCTTCATTGTTACCTTTTTTCCTTTGTTTCACACATTTCCCTAGACATTACCCTTAAAAAATCATTCCCCCTTCCCAAAACCCCTTTCCCTAGTGTGAAACACATTCCCATCACAAATAATACATTCCCCCCTTATTAATTTCCCTTTTTCCCCCTTGAAAACCCACTAAACCCCTTTATCCTAAGTTATTTCCTAAAGTCCAGCTTTATAATTCCCCATGATATAATTCCCCGACACACTTTAACTCACCAAAACTTGGTGTATAGTTGAAACCCTCCGCCATATAAACCCATGGTCCCCACCTTTATTAACCCATTGCTTGTATATAAAATCTCGTGATTACTTTTTAATTAATTACATTTCATTATAACTAAACCCCGGGCCTTTCCAACCATGTCCCAACTCCTTCTGTGCAACTTCACCATGCGATTTCGCACCTCCAGATCTAACGAAATATATCAATATCACACATTTTCATCATTTTATAGTTAACAGTCCAAAAGCACGCGAGATTCGCGGTTTTGGTCGGACACTATTTTGCTACATGGCAAAACCAAGTTATATTGCATGCTCATGAAAAATACCACCCTCCACCCAAAAGCGATGCGATATGATCTAAAACCGCCTCCCCGTGTAAAATAAAACTACCCACTATTCATTAGCCAAAATCTCGTGCCAAAATCTAACCGTTGTTGGTTAAAAGGCCGAAAAGGCCCCCTTTTTTCTCTTTTTGCTCATTTTCACTGCAAACCTTTGTAACCAATTCCGAAAATTTGAACCTCTGTGCAACCATTTGAACCACCTCTTACAACCAGAAGATGCTCCAGACACCAAATTGAAGCGCGAATACACAATTGAAGCCTTAGTAGCCTTTGCTGCTACCACAAACCCTGTTTGTGCATCAAATCATCATTCTCTGGGTATTCTTGAAAGAACCAGAACGACCATGTAAATTTGAGCTATGCACAATAAATATTAAAAGGTTAATTAATTAAATTAATTTAAAAACCTTGTTAAACTCAATAAAACCTATTGTGCATCAAAACCCCTTTTTTATAGATTGTAATTACCCTCCCCACTGTATCAGACCTTCTAACCTTACTCCTAAAGCCAAAGAAAAGGTAATTTAGTTGAATAAACCAAATTATGGCCTCCCAAATTTCTTTGGATGTAAGACCCTTGCAAACCCCTCACCTGGATATTGACCACCTCCATTAGCCGACAAAGAATTTCAAATTAAGGATACTGCTTCCCCTAGCCACCGACTGAAACTCCATTGCTGGAGTAAAGATAAGTTCCTAAACCAAAATGATGACATTCACCTATGGGAATCAAATTTTTCCCATGTACTTGTTCTCACAGGTACACCTATTCCCAGAAATCATCCACTTCTGCCAAGCTTGCTATGTTCCAAGTCAAAAATCCATAGTCGCCCCTGACCAACAGGTTTTATTCGCCATTACCACAGAGTCAATAAATCAAATGCTGCAGATCCAACCAGGCCCAAATGAGACCCCACTTTCCATTGAAGGCTTACTTGAACTCTACACCGAGATAGACCTTCCCAAGAAATCTCAGATCTTTCAGAATTTCATCATTGAAGAGTCACATACTCCAATAGATAGTCCTCCATATGCTGCCACCATTTTCTTTGAGAGAGGCAGACAAATTATAACCATGCTCTCTGGCATTCTAGGGTACACCATTGATGAGCATGTGGATGAGGTTGTTATTTCTTTCCTTTCTATGTTTTTCCCATGCAAGCCTCCTACTACAGTTTACAACTTTGCTCAGTTCATAGGAGACAAGATCCATGAACAATTTATCAGATTACCAAATGAGGGAGTGTTCAAATATTTATCAGTATTGTTTCACATGTTCTTATACTTTCAGTCAGACAAGTTTCCAGCCAGCATCCAAAAGTTTGACACCAAGGGTAATCCAAGACATGTCATATTTTGGATACCGTTGATCCAAAGATATTCCAATGTTTTTACTTATAAAGAGTTCATTGATTCATTTGTTCATCCAGTTGTAAACATGCTAACTAGTAGCTATCAACCTAGGATCAATGATGAGATTAAGAGAGTTTTACAGTTGGCTAAGAACAATAGATTGGGAAATTGTATCTATTCCAGGACCCCACATAAATCAGGATATATGGATGGGAACTTCCTACCTACAAGCTGCCCAAATTCCTCCCCATGAGGATATTTGCATTAGAGTATTTCAGGCAAATCATAAAGTCTGATGAGGTTAAATTTCTATCAGTTAGGAAGAAAACTTAGTTTAAGATCAAAAACCAATTGAGCCCTTTTATTTGTAATAATAGGGAAGCTGGACAAGAAGCAGACAAAATCTTACAACATATGAACTTCAAAAGAGTTTTTATGTGGAAGTATGACCCTAATGGAGTCATAAACAAGTTAAGACTCAATTTCAAATTAATTCCTTTCATACATGAGCCTAGGCTAGATGTTGAAACATATGCCAGCTAGTCAGAGTGGTTGGAGAATACTCTAATAGATATGGAGAATACTTTAATAGATGTGTAAAAGCAGATTGATACTAGTTCCTTTCCACAGGTTCCAGTCCTACAAGAACAAATGAGTATTACTCCCATTCTACAGACTCCAATCAATGACTACGGAAATGTGAAAAGAACCAGGGAAGAAGGTTCTAGCTCTAGGATGGACACTACAGATGACGGGTTTGAGATCAGTTACAGGAAGAGGCCCAAGCTTAATCCTGTAACTTAGCAAGAAGGCACCATTGAGACAGTTGAAATCGCTGATATTAACACAATGGTGGGAAAGAGAAAAGGTCCAGTAGTTTAAGAGGAAAATCATCAACCCTCCATGTCAAACAATCAAATCATTGAAAAGCATCTTAGTATTAAAGTCTCTTGATTCAGTAAACTAGTGGATAAAGAGAAAGATATAAAAGAGAATTACATGGAAATTAAGTTGAGGAATGAGACATTAAAGGCTGAAACGTATGCCCAGTACTCCAAACAAACACCTGCCAATCAAAATATATTAATGTCAGCCTTTGACATTAAGACTAGTAAGATGCAAATGACCTTTATGCAGCCTACAGTCCAATGGCCCAGATCATCAGCAAGCTATAGGAAGATAGATTTTGAAGTTTTGTCTAGGAATGTTCACCCTATTGAACAATTTGAGTTCCATAAACAGGCTAGTGAAATGGATTATTCCATCATGACTAACAAAGCAATGACTGTGCAAAAACTTCAAAGCTCACTGGATAACATCACAACACAGTTAAAGCTAGAAAAGACATCCTCACAGGCCAAGGACAACATAATCAAGTCACTGGAAGACTTGGTGATTGAAATTAGGTATAATCCCAATGATGTCAAAGCTGCAGAAAAATTGATAAAAAATAAAAATGATGATATTGCTGCTTTGAAGAAGCAACTGAAGCTGCCTCCTTCAAAACATCCATAGACCAAGGAGGTCCTTGAGAGCCAAACCCCGCAGGAGAAAATGATGGATCTTATTCTTCAACTTAATGCTTAGATGAAAGAAATGGAGAATGAATTGGACAGTTTGATACAGCTGAAATAGGCCAGCCTTGAGACAGCCACTACTATCCCTATAGTCACTACAGCAGTTCCATCAACTTTGGTAGCTTCATTGACCCCCACAACCTCACTAGCTACATCACTTCCAGCTACAATAGAAACTACATCAACAATAGGTTCAATGAGAGCAGCAACTCAGCCAAGTGATGAGGCAAGTAAACTGGTCAAATCCATGGAGGATATGTCCATTCAGACTACTTAAATAAATAGACTCAAAGAACAGATAAGCATTCTAGAGGATGAGAAGAAACTGGCCCAAATTATGCACAAAAATGAAGTACAAAAGTCAAATAGGTTGAGTGAGAGGATGAAGAACTTGGAGAAAGAGTTAGCATTGAACGAGCCACTTGCCCAAGCAAAAGAACAGCTATGGGCCAATATCATTGACTCTGTCAATGATATTTGTCCATCTATACAAGTTATCTTTGAACAAAATGGCTTAGTTAAAGAGGCTACTAAAGTAATTCAAAGAGTTAAGGCCGAACTTGGAGACATGCCAGAAGTACCCTCAATAATAATCCAATTCCTTAACTCCAAAAATAAATATGAATTCCAGAAGTTGGACATAGCTGTCAGGACTAGAACTATACTAGAGGTGAAGAAAGTGCTCACCAAGAGGAACTTAATGATGCAGCTTGAGGACAAATGCCAAACCATGGAGCTAGCTATAGGCAGGTTCATGGTTAAATTTGATGCTTTGAGGTAGAAAGGTCTGCCAAATCCCTTGGTAATAAATGATAGATTAATTCCACATGAAGACTATAACAGGAAAATCAAAGAAGTGGCAAGAGATCAAGCCAATAATTCCTCTATGAAAGGGATGCCTACATGAAAAGTTATGTACCAGAATTTTGAGAACCTATTTTACCTCCAACATGAGGTAAAATACATTTTTGTAAAGAAGCCCACCTTTGCAAAATACACAGAAATAGATGAAGTCTATAGAAGAATGGTAAATATTAAATTACCAATTACACAGACTTGAGAAAAATTAAATGATTTACTGTGAAATTGCCAAGTAAAAGTGAATACAGAGCAGTAAAAAAAAGCAACAGGTCATCTTAGTCAAAGAGTATCAAATGAAAGAGTATCAGTTAAAGGGAAAAGTGAAAAGAACATAAAACGTGGAAGACCAACAACAAAGGAGAAAAAACAGCAAAAGATCAAAGAATAAGATAGCAGAGCCAAATAAATAGGGACAACTTGTAGCAGTTACATATCTGTCTCTATCTTCTTGCATGAAGATATTTCTTTTTCCTAGGACAATTCTGAAGACAGTTTGGGATATTTTGTAATAAGTTTTTGTATAAATACTTCATAATTCGAAGTATAGAGGGTGGATTGCTAGACATTAACATAGTTGTATTGATCTGTAAACTAAGGGTTCATTGTACCAATTTTTCAAGTCAGTATACTGGACTGAGTAATAAAGAAATTGCATTACAGGATTCATGTGTTGGGCCACTTTAGTGAAGTATTTTCTTTTGTCAAATTGTTATTTTCTTAAGTGTTTCACAAACATGCGTGTTATCTAAATTGAATGAAATAACTGGTAATTTATTGCAGAATTTGTTTAAGTACACTCTGTCTTGAACAATTAATCATTTTAATGTTTTCTTCTAATATCCAAAGTAGGGGACCCTTCATTGCTCCCTAGTTTCGATTGACCTCTATGATCTCTCTCATTGTCTGGTTTGAGGAACCCTTAGTTGCTCTATGACCCTGATTGAAAACCTCTTCACCATCTAGCCTAAAATATCTAAATTTACTCAGCTACCTTGCCTTGTAAACACTATCTTTAGAACTTGATCCAGCCCTGTTTTCTTGACACTTGACCCCATAGCCCAATGGTAAAATACATCCCTCTATCCATCTAAGTCAGTGATCCCGCCACCAAATCAAAACCAACACCCAATCAAAGCTTAAATAACTAGCCTAAAATCAATTAACTAAACAAAGTTAAATCATAAAGAGAGAGCCCTCTCTGAGCATTAGGAAAGCTAGACCCTGATCTCAAAAGTAAGTTTGTGGTTACCTCTATCATTTCTTTCATAACAAATAAAGGGAAACTTTAGAGTGATAACATATTGGCGACCATATTGGGGACTAGTCCTAAGTGTAATAAAACTTAAGCAAATCTTAAATCTCATCTTTTGCACCTTAAGGTTATTTTAGAGTTGTTAAAAGAATTTCATAAAAAGATTAAAAAATTAAAATTCTGGCTCCAAAAAGAACACACTATATAGGGAAAATTTAGATCCAAACCTTGCTATAATAGTTGATGATCCTGACAAAATTTTAAGAAAACCTAAAAAGGTAGAAACTCAAGGAAGTAGTAGTCAGTTAATTAAAGAAAATTCACTCCCCAAAGAGTTATCAAGTTTAGAGGATATTTAGTTTGATCTGTCATTTGAGCTTTCTTTGTTTAGAACCAAATCCGAGAATTCAATTCATGATATTGTAATAGACCCCAATTTCATTCAATTTATTGAATAAAAAAAGGTTCCTATACATCCTGATTTAGATGAACATGTTTTGGATACCTTTGACAAACTAGAAGCTTTAACCTCTACTTTGATAAGGCATATAGACGAAGCCTTTCTTCAACAATCAGTTGAATTAACGGCCCTCATTGTTGCTACCCCTTAAATTTCTACAGAATCTTCAAAAACTGTAAATACAACTTCATTTACTACCACATCACCTATAATATCCACCACAATTCATGCCCCTAAACCATTCATACGTCAATTTCCTCTCGAACCAAAGATCTCAAGTTCATCTACAGCCATCTCAAGTTCTTTAAGCACTACTACATTGGCCCCCAGTCAAACCAAAATCTTAGCCATGGCAGAAAGATATGCACCTTTGGTCTTACTAGCTCAACTACATGCCATGCCCCAAGATTACCAAAGTAAAATATTTCTGTTTGATGCTATTGGTCAGTATGCTGCCCAACAACATGTGAATAAAATGACAAATTATTTTGAGTTACATGAGATTGATGAGTCTGATGTGAAAATGAGGTTAATTTCCCAAACACTAATAGGGGATGTAAAAAAATGGTTTAAAGGTTTACTTGCTAATAATATTGTTGATTTAGCTGCTTTGCATAGATTTTTTATTGGTAGATGGGAAAGAAAGAAAAACCTTTTACAAATATTGTCTGAATATGAAAACATTAGAAGAGCTCCTAATGAATCTGTTCAGGATTATTGTACTAGGTTCAACAGTATCTATAATGCAATCCTTGCAAATATTAAACCTCCAGACTTAGCACTAATCATATTTCCTGATGGTTTTGACACCGATATGTCTTACTGATTGAGATAAGAAACCCTGTAACATTGGAACAAATGCAAAGTAATGTTGTTAGTGTAGAAGTCAATTTATTAGCTAAGAAAGCTAGGATGAGAAATGAGAAAAGAGTTTCCATTAAAGAGGAATCATCCACTTTAGATGGTAAAATAGATAGTTTAGCTAAAAGTGTGGAAAGGATAATGGATAGATTAGAAAAAATGGAAAGGAAGTTTCAATGGGAAAATCAACAAGAAACATCAATTAGAAAACCCAGCTTCAGGAAAAATCCTAATATTGGAAAAACAAGAGCTGTTATACCAGATCAACAGATTAGACCACCTTTCCAGGAAAGTTATGATGAAGGTTCACAAAACCATGAAGAAGAGGAGAACACCTAGATAAACCTTTTAGGGATTAAAAACGAAGATGATGTTTTTCTTACTCAGGAAGAACATGAATTATACATGTTACAACAATTATAATTGGAATATGGGGAGTCCTTTGACTACAAACAAGCCTATGAATTTGCTATATGTTATAGCTCCAAATCTCACTATTATGGTTTGTGATGCTGCACTCATGGCCTAGGGTAACCCCTCCTTCCAGACCTGGTCTCAAATTTAAAAAGCAGGGTTTTATTCCTTGTATGCGACATTGCCCTGATTTAAACGCGTGTATACGTGGGTAGGCATATACCCAACCCGTGTATATGTATTAAAACACTTAAAAAAATATAAAACTCCTTATTTTCGAGCGGAGATCGCGGGTTTTACCTGCTGATCACTTGTTAGTGCCCATGGCCCAACTGTTCCCAACCAACTCCCAACTAAAAAACTACTTTGGGAGAGGTATAAAAATACCTCAAAGGGAAGGCCTAAGGGAGGAGAGAAGAGAGAGAAAGGTTATTATACTGAGATTTTTCCCCTTACCAGGTCTGAAGACCCTTGTGCCTTCTGCACTTCCCCCATTTGTACAGGAAACCCTTGTTTCCTTGTGTGTTGATGTTCATCCACTAGTTACGGCATCATGGAGTGAGTCTTGGAAGGAGATATGCTAAAGGCTTGAGGCTGGACGGATCCCGAAGGATGCTTTTCTTGGAGCCTGCGAAAGGTTACTCAGGTGATATTACTCCTTTTGTACGTTCTATTTGTCTATAATAAAGAAACACATATTGGTTCCTGATATGCTTCTTCTTTATGTTTATGATGTTCATGTTTGAATTCATATGTGAATGGTTGTTTAAAGTTCATAACTAACTACCTTCGTTTATAACATGAAGATGATTTCTTTATAAGTCTTTGTCCATATACTGCTGTAGTCTTTGGAATTGGTTGTTTTACGGGACAAAGGAGAGAAAGGGACTTGAAGAAGGGTTGGGACCCTTGAGGAACTTCTCAAATGTAGGACCTAAGGTACGCCCCTCTTGCTATAGAATTTGCTTATAATAGCGTAATGGCTATGTGAATGTGTGTTTCTCTGTTTAGACAACTTTCAGTCTGCTAGGGTTTCCACCCAAAAGCCCTAGGGGAGCAAATCCCTCAACAGAATTGGCGACTCCACTGGGGACAACACTCTTGTCTTCCTAGTTTGGGTGTTTGTCAAGCCAATCAGGGCTCAGTTGCTTGTTGGTCTGCTGTTACTGTCTGGTCTGTTCTTGAATTCTAAGTTTTTCCAGTTTCTTCAGTTTGTTTTTTATTTTTCTTGAAATCTTTCATATACGTTGTTTTCCTTAGTTATAGAAGTGTACGTACGCTTGTTTCCTGAAGTAAACCCACGTATACGCAGGTTTCCTTAGGCACAGTCACGTATACACGCAATCTGCACATAAGTACAGTCGCGTATATATTGCAATTTCTCAAGATTTATAAGTTTTTGTGTCTCTGAAGTTTGTCTAGTGGTTTAATTCGGTTTGAAACAGTCATTTTTTCAGTATCAATTGTTTGTTTTACAGCAAGCGTCTTACTCCGATTTCTCTCTGATTGTAAGGAGTATTGGTCTTGTTTTGTGTTTGCAAGCGTCATCGTTTTTTGCTAAAAGCATGCAAGATTTCTTGTTGGAATCTTGACTGCTCTGATTTTTCAAGGCAGAAAGATTGGTATCAATCTTGGTGTTGAATTTTGCTTTTGGTGACTTTTTGTTTGCTTGACAAAATCGCTTTTTGTGACCATCTACTTCTTTGTTTCATGAAAGTTGTCGATTGATACTTTCTTGAAATTGTCTATTTTATCTTTTTTGGTCTTTGTTGCCAAAGCTTTCATTGCTGCTTTTGATTGTTAAAAAGAATCTTTAAACACATTTATTTTTGTTGAGTTTTCATTCATTGTATGGTGTCAGCTTGCAAAAGTGTTTGTTGCTTATTGTTTCAATCGCGAAGTTTTAGTTTTGTTGAGAGAATTTTTGAAAAGACTCTTTTGTTGTTACTTTGAAGAAAACTTTTTGAAAGACTTCGTTTTGCTTTCTTGAACTTGTTTTTCATTTGGTTTCGTTTTAGTGAATGAAAGTGCTTTATGTTTGTCTTGGATTTTGTTTTTAGTGTTTAGACGAAATGAGTGGTAGTATTTCATATTCCATCTAAACATTGTAAGTGGCAAAAGAAAATTTGATAAGCAAAGCAACTTTCATTTCTTGTTTTTAGAGTTGTTCTGAATCTTGCATCAAGCATATAGTTGTTGCATTAGGATAGATTTGCATCTCTTTAGGCATACATATCTTTGTTAACTTTTGTGAGTGTGAAGTGTGAATTAACGAAAGGAAAAGAAAAGTTTGTTTTATTAGAAGTTTTCCTTGAACCCTATAGAAATTACTCTTCATCGAAAAACAAAGACAAGTTCACATGCATATAGTTAGGTTTTTATTAATTTCCTTTGCTTTGAAAAAACACCACTAGTTTCACTTCCATCATCCCCTGACTTAAAGAACAGCCCATTCTAAAATCAAGTGCTAACTAAAATTCACTAGAACTTTTTCTTTTAAGTTAAATACACCAAAAAAATTTAGGATTTTAGGGCCTTGGATTAGGCGAGTGGAGAGTTAACTCTCCAAGGCCATTTAAACGTCAAACATAGGAGTCTAAATAACGAGAGAAAATCCAATAGCGTTAGGAAGACCAGGAAAGCTCCGGATCTGGGAGTTAAGCACGAGGTTATGTGAAGACAGGGAAGAGAGATACCCCCTCTCCTACTTCTCTGAACTTACCTCACGACTGTTCCGCCTGGATTCTGTGACGAGTTGGTATCCATAGTTGCTACTCCTAGGGAACTACATAGGTGGCTGCGGAGGGAAATCCCATGGCACCTGAGGTCGATGTTGTATCACTCTCAACAGTACTACTGGAGGGCACCCTTGCGAAGCTTGGGGGCTTGCACCGGTGCAAGCTGTTGTTAGGAGGTCAACGTAACTTCCTCTGTTACCTTCGCTGATAGGCCTAGCCCCTCATCATCCCAGACTATCTTCAGAAGGCCCCTTATTTCACTTTCTCGTATTTTGGTGTCCAGCCCTAATCACCCGGAGCAGAAATACTTGGAAGTTGTTTGACTGGCTGTATCTTTAGGGACTTTATAGTGTGTGCTCTGTGCTCCTAGTTGGCTTAGCTTTCAATTTTTTGAGTCTTTAGTTAGATCTTAATCAGAAAGTTCAAAGTGGCTGACCGATCTCATAGACGGTCTCGAAGACTTCGTGGTCTTTCACCACCGAGTTTAGAGCCTTCTCCGAGAAGGCGCAGAGGTAATAATACCGGTGGGTTTTGTCCCACGGCAATTGACGCATCGGGGATTGATCCTCCTCTCGGGGGCATTAGTATTGAAGCAAGGCCTGGTACTTTCACGGAACAAGAGAGGAACACTCCAATTCTTTCTCGAGTTTGCTTACAAGTGGAGAATAATATAGAGGTAGAAGAACTTTCAGAGTCGTTAGTGGCTCCGAATTCTCCCCTACCATCTAGTCATCCACACGTATTGCAATACGTTGGGACTCCGATGCATATACCGTCAAGTCCAGGTTACGCTACGCGCTTACCTTCGATGACCACTACTGGGAGCATGGATTCTACAAGTGCTATGACTGTAAAGACTCCTATATCTGTACAAGGGGGAGGAACTATTTCCATCCTCTCCATCTCTTTATTTGGATCTTTTGCTAGCACGTCTTTTGTTGGGTCTACCTCCATTCTGTCTATGAGTGGAAATTCCCAAACCAATGCTTTTGGTTCTAGATTCTTCCCATTTGGCGCCCACTCATAGGGCATTCCTTCAGCTCCGTTCGGAGTTGCCACGTCCATGATGAGTGGATCGGCTTCGTTCCAAGGTTTTTCGTTTGGAAGTGGTCATATACCACATTCCAACCCAACGATAGGATCCATGCCTTTTTCTTTTGTAGGACAAAGCAACAATCCTTTCCAAGGTTGGAATAACCCTGGGTTTAGTGGTGCCGAAACTGGGAATCCATTTTTTGGCCAATATGGGAATAGGACGTATACCACGGTTAGTTCATTCCAAAGTATTCCTCCCCTAGCTTCAGCTTGGAATCCATATCAGGGGTTATCAACCCCTTACAATTCTTTAGGAGGAAACTTTGCTGGGTATGGTGGATATACAGCCGGAGTTGGTCAAACTCCGAGTTTAGCTGGATCAAAAGGCTTGCCTTTTGGTTTAGCAGGTTCTATTGGTTACTTCGGTCTGCTTGGTGCCTTCCAAAATCCAGGCCAATCTTTTCAGAGCTTTGGGAGTTCCGCCCAGTCAGGGTGGAATCCACAAGCTCCTCCTAGACTTCCGTTTCTGGCAACATTAAACTTGCCAGACCTCACTAATTTAACTAACGACCCCATCAAGTACAATCCAGCCTGGCCTCTGGTCCCAACTAAACTCCCTTCGAACATTCCAAAATTCGAAGGGAAGAGTGGTGAGGACCCGGGCGACCATGTAACCACGTTCCACTTGAGGTGCTCATCGAACTCCTTGATCAATGACTCGATTAGGTTGAGATTATTTCAATGCACCTTGACTGGTAACACAGCCAAGTGGTATATAGAGTTGCCTGGGGGTAGCTTTACATCATTCACCGACTTAGCCAATATTTTCTTGAACCATTTTCAGTTGCCTGTCCAGTATGATGCCGGAACCGAACTACTGGCCACATTTCATCAGGATAGAGAAACTCACATTTCTGATCATATTCCAGAATGGAGACGGAGAAAGAGGCTCATTAAAGCCGATATCCCTCTGGAGTACCGTCTCGAGTGGTTTTTGAAGTCTTTGATACCTGAGATCTCCAAAGATGTCTCCATGTCTGGGGTCTATTCTGAGGATCAAGCCATTTTAGGGCCCAACAATTAGAATTGATCTACTCTCAATCTAGGATCCTACAAAAGTACTTGCCAGATGCTCCTGGATCTAAGGTTGACGTAGCTAAGTCGAAGCCAGGTCCCCACGCGGATGGTATTGTCGGGTCGATAGACACGAATACGGTGAACTTGTTGAATCAATTGCAGCAGTTGTCTCTACAAACTGCTTCTAACAACCAAGTCACATCGTCTAACCCTTCCGCTTCCCAAACGTGTTTGATTAATGCTGTCCAATTTGATAACCCCAAAGGAAGTCAAAATTCCAATGGGAAAAAGAAAGGACGAGGTAAGAAAAAGAACCAGGATGGGAAGCCTGATGCAAATCAATCCGCAATAATGCTGGTGGTGGCAGAAATGAGTCGAAAAAGAAAGTCAAGTTTCCATGCAAGCTGTGCAGTGGAGACCATTTAACTCACCTTTGCCCCAATATTGAAGATGCTCAGTGCTTGTTAGGGCAGCAAGGGACTTCTAGTTCCCAAGCTGTGTTAACCAACCCTTTTCCCCAAGGGCAACAACTTCTTGTTGGCGCGAGTTCGAACCCTAGAACCTTCGCAGGGGGAAACCAGGAAGGGGACAAGTCATCAAATGTTTTCATGATGGGTTCTCACGCTAATGTGGCCACTCGGTCACGTGATTATGGTGAAGCCGAAACTTCCAAGGATAAGGCTATTCCCAGAAGTACTGACCTTCATATCGAGCGACCCCCTGTTGAGGCTATACCACGAATATCGAAAGGTCCCGCTAAATGCGTGACTATCAACCCTAATATTAGGGCAGCCCATAATTACTCCATTGTTGAGGATCTGGCTCAGAGTCCATGTGCTATGTCTGCTTTAGAGGTTCTCCAGTCGTGTCCAGCTCAAATAAGTGCCTTGCTATCGGAAATGGGGGCAATGGATCCAAGTAATTCCTTAGCTTTCACTTTTGATATGAATAATGTCAAAAAGAGACTTCCTCATCACATGGCTTTCCAGATAATGTCTACCTACCAAAAAACGAATATTTTTCAGACAGTTATAGATGAGGGAGCTTCCACGTGTGTCATGTCTATGTCATGCTGGAAGGCTATTGGATCATCGTCGGTTGTTCCTTCACCCACCCTCCTGACAGCGCTTGATGGTCATTCTCATAGGCCATACGGGATTATCCTGGCCTTTCCTATATGTGTTGGAGGGAAAGTCGTTAATATTGAAGTAGAAGTCATAGATGCTAACCTAGACTATAATCTCCTCTTAGGAAGGAACTAGGTATACGAAATGGACGCCGTTGTTTCGACTCTGTTTCGTGTCATTTTCTTTCCTCATGAGGGGAAAATTATTAAGGTTGATCAATTGGATTATTCTCCAGTCGATCCTCGACCAACTTCGAACTCTACTATTCCCTTAGTCGATAACCCCCATTCGCCTACTGAGAATCTAGGAGTCGGGATGTACTCTTCATTAATGGGTACGTTTGATCTTCCCCCATCCTACGGATATAATAGATACAATTTCATCCTCCAGGGACCCTTTATGGAGAGAGTTTGTTCAAACTCCTTATTCTTCGGATCCTGGAACCTTAGCTTCATCTGTGACCACATCAGATGACGATAAGGCATATGGAATAGAATCTGTTATGTCTGTAGTAGAACCTAGATGTGAATCTATCGATTGCTCTGCATATAACCATTCTACTCCTTCCTCTGGGAAAGAGATAGATGGTGATGTGGCTCATTCTTGGAACCTTGATTCCACTTATACATCGGATTGCTCGGATATTGTTTTTCCATCAGATGAAGCGATATTCGAAGCAATGACGGCTGTAGATCAACCTTTGGAAGATTTACATCGTCAGTTACACTTTTATTCCCCTATGCATGAAGTCGAATCATGGTCCTCCAGTCCGACTAGCGATGTTTGTACGGTCCCTTTGGCTCCAACACAGTTATTTTCCAAAGGAAGTATATTGATTGGTTTGATCATAGTACCTATAAACATCTCTAGGAGCAGGTTGGTGGAGCCCCCTGACGGGCTCTACCTCAGGAAGTACTTTGCTTAGTTTTGGCCAAGCAATTGCTTCTTTGTATATTATGTATATTTGTACATATATCATCGAGAGTCTTGTGATGTCAACACTTTTTGGTCTGCTGTTGCAGGTGTTGATGGATGACTTGATCTATTTTGGGTTCGCCGATGGTGCTAGTCGGCACACTCGGAATCTCGCTTCTGCAGCTTGGGTACTTTGTTATCCAACTAGTCAATTGATGGTATCAAGAGGCGTATGCATTGGTCCTGCTTCAAATAATATGGCTGAGTATACTTCCGTTATTAATTTACTATCCAAGGCAATCTCTTATGAGATCGACTCATTGGTAGTTTATCTCGATTCTCAATTGATAGTGTCTCAATTAAATAAAATTTATCGGGTAAGGGATTGTGGAGTACCAAGGAAGGTATGTTTTGATGGTCATTTCGGTATCTTTTCATGAAATCTCAAAAGCCTTTTGCATGGGAAACTTAGATAATGATAAGAACTTGTAACGAAACATGAGAGATTAATAAGAAGCACTGATAATCATCGTTTCTATGTGCAGGAGGGTGGAGAAGCGGAAGGTGGCCATTCCAAAACTAAAGATAAAGATAAGCTAACTGTTGTGCCTTTGACGGAAGACCGAAAACGAACCAGATCAACATGGATCAGCCCAAGAAAGGGCTCGGAGATACCAGCGCGGAACAAAAGAAGGAAGAAGTAACGCAACATTAATGATTCTGCGAATCCCTTAGGATCCTAGATCCTGAGGGACCGCTATTTTACCTATTTCTGTATCTAGATGTCTCCGCCATTCCTCCTATAAAAGGGATAGCACTGTTGGTTACGGCGGTGTAATTTCGTTTAAGAAAGGTCAGGACTATGATCTTTATGTTCTGTTGAAGACTTAAGTTCCTGTAATTTTATTGCATGCTTTAACACAGACTTCTTCACTTTTTATCTTTGAGCCTGGATCCATCTTAAGCGGTGCACCCCTGGAGGTTAAGGGCCCAGCCCTGGAGGACACTTTCTCTTGTATTATTACGTGTGGTTTCCATGTGGTTTGTTCATAGACGTAATCTGGTAATCTGCTGTGTTTTGAGAATATTCTATTACATGCTCTATTGTGGTTAACTCATTTCGTGTTCTTGAACTTTCTATAGATGCTATGTTATTTCACCAATTCTTTAAGTATTGATTAATCTCTACAGGACACTATTACTCTATTACAGAATTCTTCACAATTGTGTTTTTCATTATAACAAGTCATCTGAAAAAGTTTGTTTCACATGGTTATCGAATGTGACTATTCTTTATTGTGAGATGAAATCGTATGCATTTTAGCAAAACCAGATTAAGTATGTTGTGTTGGTAAGGTTTTATAGTATTGTTCTATCATATAAGATTAAGGGATTGGTTTTTTGATTGGCATGGTTAAATAGAGTTGCAGCTTGAAGCATTGGGTTATTGCTTATTTCGATTATTGTTCCATTTACTTGCTGTTCCATTTATCTATTGTTCCATTTAGTTGTTGTTCCATTTATTTGCTGTTCCATTTCAAATTGTTGTTCCATTTCCAGATTGCTAATTTGTTGTTGCTTGAGGCTGTAGTGGACCCCAGCATCTGCTACTTGGTCCCCAGATCTCTGATCTTCTCCCATCAGCTATGAAATGGACGTGTTATTGCTACCAATCACTTGGCTCATGTGCTGTTCTATTTCATTGCGATTTCCTTTATCTGTTGTTTCATTCCTAATCATTAAGAATGATCTCAGGCTGTAGCAAGCCCAGCATCTGCTATTTTGCTCCTAGACCTCTGATCTATTCTCATCGGTTATGGAAAGGATGGGTTATTGTTGCCGAACCTTTGGCTGATGCAATACTTGGTGTGATTTGGTCTTTTGAAGTAGTTAAGTTGTAGATTTGCATTAATGTACTTGCGTATCTTTTAAATAGTTGTACTACAAGCATTACTCTGGCAAATACTAAGCCTTAGACTGAGACACCCTTTGAAATAACCAGACGATCCTGGATTGACATATTAATGTGAGGTAACTAGAGGTGAAAGAGACCCTTTTTATAGCTCTACATTTTGGCGTCGTTGCCGGGGAAGGAGTGTAGCCATTTGTCTTTTTCAGAGTAGTGTACAAACCTGCTAGGGAAGAATTGGGTTTTGAAAACGGAAGGTAAGAACCTACGTGCGGAGCATGTAAAATCCCTGCTCCTTTGCCCGCTTTCTTGTAGATTTGTTGTTATCTGCTTAAAACTTGGTAGTTAAATTGAGTGCATGACTAAGCAGAAAAAGCTAGAGAAAAATCCCAAACCGTTACCAAAACCAGAAAAAGCTAAGGGACCGGTGACCCTTGGTCGATCAACTTACATAGACGAAATCTATAAGAAAGCTGAATCTCAGCCTTCAGTAGGACCCAGGAAAGTTACTTCCAAACAACCTACTAGTTCCCTTCAGGCCTCAAACTCACCATCTGAAGCCTTTGCTAAGGTGCATAGTCAGACTGACGAACAGGACTTTCAAGAAATTGAAAATTCTATTCCAGAACGACTGCAGGAAGGGAATCTAAGCAATATTTGTGAAGGATAAGGGGAAACAGGGGAAATTGGAGAGCCAAGATCTCCTCCTAGGATAACTCAACCATTAAATAGCCCAGACAAGGGGAGTGCGGTAAAAAATATTATTGAAGACACCCTATTTTCTCAGATGAAAATTCCAGATAGAGGAAGTGCTAAAAACATTCCTCCTCAACGTAGGAATACCCTCTTAGATCTTCCAGAAGGTTATTGGCATATATTTGATCCAATGGCTCAAAATCCGCCAAACACCCAAACCTCTACATTACAATACCCCATAGTGGATTCCGCAGCAAATGCTCCTATGAAAGCAATTCCCCTTCAACACATTCCTACATTTGTAGAATTGAGACTTCTGTGATTTGTCATAGTTATAAGGAAGGCTTCAGCGTAAATCACATGAGAAAGATTTCTGCCAACGCGTTTCGAACCAACCAATGTGGTTCATCGTCAGGACAAGTTGAAAATACAGATCTAGCTCATCGATATAAATAGTCCAAGCAGAGACTCCAACAGCTAAAACACTCTAACGGCTACTTTAAGATTCAAGAACCCTAGTCAAACGCCCTCTAACTAATTTAAAATTAAAATATTATTATATTCAGTGCTAGGTTAATAATACATTTATTAAATTTCAAATATTACCCCAATTATGCGTAAAATTATATACATTTATATATATATGTTAATATTTATTTAATTAATTCATTAAATCTAACCTAAAAAATATATGTATATTATAATACTTTAATTATTGTACCTAAACTTCTAAATGCCCTATTTGTTATTATTGTTTTCTTAAATGCAATCGATCTTATTTATAATTGATTTATAATCGGTTAAATTGGGTCAATTAAAATTAATTTATTAATATATTGAAATAATAAAGTATTATATATAAGATAATTATTAAGATTATATGTGTAAAATAATAATATATATAATACAAAATATAAGAATTATTAGATAACTAAATTAATATGTATATGTCATAAATAAAATACAAGGGGTTATAAGTATTAATTTAATAGCAAAAGGTTACAATTAGGATAATTGAGGATTAATTTGATATTATATATTGTATGTATAAACATAATAATATATATAAATAATAGAATAATAAATATTCATTAATTGATGTATTTAAGTAAAACTATAATAATACTATGTTAAGGTGATGTTATTAATTAATATAATATTAAATGAGGGGCACTACATATTAATAGAGCTAAAAGCTTATGAATTTAAAATTATAAAGAAGAGATATTTCCTATTAATCTAAAGGCTATAAATGACCATTTAAATGTAATGCCTTATGCTTCAATATAGTTATTACTAATATAAGTAATAATTTTTGATTAATTTAAGCTTAATTTTTATTACAATCTACATAAAAAAGCGATACTGCCCAAGAGGAGGAAAATCTTACGAAGAACAACGTTGCCAACGATAGGCTCAAACCAGACACACAAGGACAAAAACATGCCCACCCAGAGAAAGAACCTGGAAGAACAGAGGGGGAAGGAAGAAAACCTAAGCCGACAGTGCAGGGATCCAATTTCTACTAACCTTCCACCCATCATCTCTGTTGAGATTGATTGGTCTTCGCTCAATTTCGATAGCTTCCCTTAACTTGCGATGATGAAACCGATCCACCCTAGCAATGACTTTGGCCTCTTCTATGCAGACATGATGCTTAGTTTTGTCCACATGCTCTGCAAGAGCTGAGGACTTTATTCTACCATGCCTCAGGTCTGCTGCATGCTCACCAATCCTCTGCTGGATGGAGCGCCCTGACCCAGCAGAGGATTGGTGAGCATGCAGCGGACCTGAGGCATGGTAGAATAAAGTCCTCAGCTCTTGCAGAGCATGTGGACAAAACTAAGCATCATGTCTGCATAGAAGAGGCCAAAGTCATTGCTAGGGTGGATCGGTTTCATCATCGCAAGTTAAGGGAAGCTATCGAAATTGAGCGAAGACCAATCAATCTCAACAGAGATGATGGGTGGAAGGTTAGTAGAAATTGGATCCCTGCGCTGTCGGCTTAGGTTTTCTTCCTTCCCCCTCTATTCTTCCAGGTTCTTTCTCTGGGTGGGCGTGTTTTTGTCCTTGTGTGTCTGGTTTGAGCCTATCGTTGGCAGCGTTGTTCTTCGTAGGATTTTCCTCCTCTTGGGCAGTATCGCTTTTTTATGTAGATTGTAATAAAAATTAAGCTTAAATTAATCAAAAATTATTACTTATATTAGTAATAACTATATTGAAGCATAAGGCATTACATTTAAATGGTCATTTATAGCCTTTAGATTAATAGGAAATATCTCTTCTTTATAATTTTAAATTCATAAGCTTTTAGCTCTATTAATATGTAGTGCCCCTCATTTAATATTATATTAATTAATAACATCACCTTAACATAGTATTATTATAGTTTTACTTAAATACATCAATTAATGAATATTTATTATTCTATTATTTATATATATTATTATGTTTATACATACAATATATAATATCAAATTAATCCTCAATTATCCTAATTGTAACCTTTTGCTATTAAATTAATACTTATAACCCCTTGTATTATTATGACATATAAATATAAATAGTCAAATCTAATAATTATATATATTATTATTTTACACATATAATCTTAATAATTATCTTATATATAATACTTTATTATTTCAATATATTAATAAATTAATTTTAATTGACCCAATTTAACCGATTATAAATCAATTATAAATAAGATCGATTGCATTTAAGAAAACAATAATAACAAATAGGGCATTTAGAAGTTTAGGTACAATAATTAAAGTATTATAATATACATATATTTTTTAGGTTAGATTTAATGAATTAATTAAATAAATATTAATGTATATAATTTTATGCATAATTGGGGTAATATTTGAAATTTAATAAATGTATTATTAACCTAGCACTGAATATAATAATATTTTAATTTTAAATTAGTTAGAGGGCGTTTGACTAGGGTTCTTGAATGTTAAAGTAGCCGTTAGAGTGTTTTAGCTGTTGGAGTCTCTGCTTGGACTATTTATATCGATGAGCTAGATCTGTATTTTCAACTTGTCCTGACGATGAACCACATTGGTTGGTTCGAAACGCGTTGGCAGAAATCTTTCTCATGTGATTTACGCTGAAGCCTTCCTTATAACATTCCTACATTTCACGGACTTACATCAGAGGACCCTGATGCATTCTTATTCGAATTTGATGTGCTATGCAGGGGATATGATTACACCACTGACCCCCAGAAACTAAAATTGTTCCCCTCCACTTTAAAAGGGGCAACTTTAAGATGGTTTATGGGATTAGGTGGTGGAGTTATAAACAACTGGGAACAAATGAAAGAATCTTTCCTAAAGAAATATCAAGATTACTATAGGTCTAGAGAACTAAAAGATGAAATATTTTAGATGATAGCTAGACCCAATGAAACATTAGAGGAATACGTGGAGTTTTTCCAGTATAATCTGTAAAGATCCCCTTATGCATCATTGCCTTTGCCTGACAATGTGTTGAAAACAACATTAATAAGGGGCATGAAAGAACAATGGATTGAAACATTAAACATTATGGGGAAAGGGGATATATATCAGGAAAGTTTTGCTGACATAATTGATTTATGTATTAGGAGTTTGAGAGGCAGTACACGAATTAAACCAACAGAACATGATCGATTTGCACGGGAAAACAAAATTTCATCAGAAGGAGTAACACGTGTGGAAATTGAGAATTTATTTGAAAATTTTAAAACTGATATACTAGGAACACTGACTACACAATTGGATGTTTTGTAGGCTAAGAAGAAACAAATGGAGGCAGAACAAAATTTAGCAATCTTCTGCCCCAGGTGCAGGAAGAAGCATAGCCATAAGGAGTGTCCATTAGATACAGTTCAAACATGCGCCATTTGTACAAGGGATCACTCTACAGAAAGTTGTCCCTCATTACCTGGACTGAAAGAGTTATATAAGGAAACAGAAGAAGAACCAGAGGCAATATATCTACTTAACCAGCGTCGTCAGTGGCAGCCACGACAAACTGGTATGTTTTCGGACCCAGCTTCTTCTTTTCAGTATCTGCAGTATAACACTCAACAATATAATACATGGCAAAGTCAGTTTCAACCCCCATTTCCAAATTGGTCATCACATTCGTACCCTTCTGCAAACCCGTGGCTAAATCAGACAAGCCAATCTAGCTAGTCGAATCTTCCTTATCCCCCACCATACTGGCAGAGCAACCCATATCCACCGCAATGGACTCCCCCCACTTCACAAAGTTTAGTCTGGTAGAATAACTGGCAGAGACCAACACAGCAGCCAGTAGGAAACATTCCTTTCCCTCAACCCACACTGCCAGCTTTACAACAAAACCCCCAATCTAATCTCAGACCCCAACTCCCAGCCCAGCCCAATCCCAATCCAAATAGTAGATCGGTCCAAGCACTCTAAATTTTAGAAACACCAGAAGAAGAACCCGATCTAAGGGAGTGAAATGATCTGTAGCTAAGATCTGGGCATATTATTCAAACAGAGGGAAACAAAACAGTTCAGATTGAAGATCAGTTACCTAGAGAACATTTGTTACAAGAAGAGGATGAAAATAGACAACAAACTCAGAATCAAGCAACTACATCCTCTCTGCCGTTCCCAGAACGTCTAGTCATACCTCGACCTATAGAACAACCTAATTTTGACATTCTGGGAGAATTATAAAATTTGTACATAAAAATCCCATTCCTTCAGGCCATTCAGGATATCCCCATATACGCTAAAACTATCAAGGAATTGTGCATAAAAAGACCGAGAAGGAATGTAATAGATAATCCAAGAGTTCAAGTAGTCGACACTTTATCTGACCTATTATCAGTAAAGGAATCACCTATTAAGTATGAAGACCCAGGTAACCCAATAGTAACTGTTCAAATTTATGGCAAAACCTTAACCAATGCTTTAGTTGATCTTGGAGCTGCAATTAATATATTGACCACTTCTACTTGCAAAAAATTAGGAATTACATTTGCAGAACCCACTTCAACTTTGTTGGAATTGGCTGATCGATCTGTGGTTAGACCAGAAGGCATATTGCATGATGTTATGGTCTCAGTTGATTCCTGGGAATACCCAACTGACTTTCTGATAATAAACCCTAAAACCCGACTAGATGGACATCCATTGATCTTAGGAAGGCCTTGGCTCGCTACCGCTGATGCCTATATCGGCTGTCGGCAAGGAAACATGATCATAACTAAGGGGGCAGATATTAAGAACTTAGTACTATATCCCCCAGTGCAGCCAAGCATCACAATAGTCAAAACTAATGGCACCCTGTATCATATCTTACTGACAACATTAGATCTCCATTAACTATACAAGAGGCGATAGAGTTCAACAATCAAACAGAAGATGATGCCATCAGTAACTTTATTAGTCAAACTGAACTCACATCTCGTACCCAGTGTCATATGATAAAAGAAACATTTGATAACGAAGTAGAAGAGGAACCTATGAAAGATGTGCATGACCATACAATCCCCGTCACTTCAGTTGCACATAGTAAAATAGTAGAAATTGAACCTGGGAAGACCTTAAACATTAACGCCAACCTTACACTGGAACAAGAAACAAAACTCATCCATATTTTAACAAAATATAAAGATGCATTTGCATAGGATTACCCCGATATGAAAGGAATTGATCCCCAATTGTGTACACACCACATCTACATAGAAAATGATGCAAAACCTATTAGACATCCTCAGAGAAGACTAAACCCCCATCTAAAAGAAGTAGTAAAAGCAGAGCTCCAAAAACTTTTAGATGTTAATTTTATCTACCCTATCTATGATAGTAAATGGGTCTCCCCGCTTCTGGTGGTACCAAAAAAGAATGGGAAATGGAGAATCTGCATAGACTATAGAGAACTAAACAAGGCAACACAGAAATATCACTTTCCTCTCCCATTCATCGATCAAGTATTGGATACTTTGGCATGCAAGAAATTCTTTTCTTTTCTTGACGGCTTCAGTGGGTATAACCAAATGCAGATTGCCCCTGAAGATTAGGATAAAACTAGTTTTACTTGTCCTTGGGGAACGTTTGCCTACCGAGTTTTACCTTTCGGTTTATGCAATGCCCCTGCCACATTCCAAAGGGCTATTCTCAGTATATTTGCAGATCTAATAAATATAGGATTGGAAGTATATATGGATGATTTCACTCCATAAGGAGAGGAGTTTGATCGAGCATTGGAAACGCTAGAAAAAGTCCTACAACATTGTATACCTACCAGGCTTTGTCTAAGCCATGAAAAATGTTACATTATGATGATAGAAGGACTTATTCTAGGACACTATATTTCAGCAGCCGACATTCAGGTAGACCCAACCAAAATCCAAATACTTTTTCTTATTCCTACTCCTACTACTCAAATAGAGGTACGTAGTTTTCTTGGATTCTCTGGTTATTACAGAAGATTTATAGAACATTATTCACGTATTGCACCATTGTATGCACTAACTGGTAATATTGATTTCCTTTGGACAGAGAAATGTGGATGTGCTTTCAATGACCTGAAAAAGCTTGTATCTACAGCCCTAGTCCTTTGCAGACCAAACTGGGATTTGCCATTCCAGATATCATCCGATGCCTCAGATACAGCCATTGGAGCGGTCCTTGGCCAGGAGGAGGATAGAAAACCATATGCCATTTATTATATTAGCAAAAATCTATCCCCTGCTGAATTAAATTATATTGTAACTGAAAAGGATTTTCTAGCTGTTATACATGCTACCAATAAATTCAGACATTACATCACTGGATATCCCGTTATCTTGTACACTGATCATTCTGCTATAAAGTATTTAGCGAATAAACCTATCACAAATGGCAGAATAACCAGATGGCTGATTTTATTGCAGGAGTTTGACATTACAATCAAGGATCGACCTGGCAAAGAAAACCCGGCAGCTGATTTCCTCTCAAGAATGCCAAAACTAGTCGATGCAACAGTAGTTGAAGATCAGTTTCCAGATGAGCATCTCTTTGTTGTTGTTGTTCAAACACCCTGGTATGTTTATGTCGCCAATTACCTAGCAGTAGGTAAGTTACCAAAACATCTAACCCCTAATGAGCGAAAACAGATTTTCCAGCGAGGTACCAGATTTTCCTGGATTGGAGGTTATTTGTTTCATACAGGGGCAGACATGCAAATCAGGAGGTGCATTCGACAAGATAAAATCTTTGATATATTGAAAGCGTGCCATGACCAACCATGTGGTGGACATTTTTCTGATCGCAGGACTGCACATAAAGTATTACATACAGGGTATTATTGGCCCACAATTTTTAAAGATGCAAAGAAATTTGTCCAAGCATGTGATAGTTGCCAGAGGGCGGGACACCCTAGTCACTTAGATGAGATGCCCTTGAAACCACAGTTAGTCATTGAACCATTTGAGCGATGGGCCCTTGATTTCATGGGGCCAATCAACCCACCATCAAACCAGAAAACATACATTCTAGTGGCAACAGAATATGTCACCAAGTGGGTTGAAGCAGAAGCCTTGCCCAGAGCTACAGAAGAATCCGTTATACAGTTCCTGCTCCATGTATTTGTGCGCTATGGCCTCCCTAGAGAGATAATCACATATGGAGGGCCACAATTTGCTAGAAACAGAATAGCGGCAACACTCAACAATTATCATGTTCAGCATAAAATGACCACCCCATATCACCCACAGGTAAATGGGCAAGTAGAAAGCAGCAACAAGATAATAGAAACGATTCTAACTAAAACAGTTGCATCACATAGACGCGATTGGGCTGCCAGACTACTGGAAGCACTGTGGGCTTATAGAACAACATGGAGAAGCACCACTGGCCACTCACCTTACCAGCTTATGTTTGGAAAACAACCTATATTTCCCATAGAATTTGAAATCCATACATTACGAACAGCACAAGAAGTGGGGTTAGACTTAACCAAGGCGCAAACTAATCGATTGCAACAGATTAATGAGCTGGATGAAATTAGACTCTCTGCACTTCAACACACTGCCCTGATTCAGCAGAAAAGAGCTAAGTGGCATGATGCTCTCATAAAAAACAAAGTCTTCAATGAAGGAGATTGGGCTCTTTTATATGACTCTCGATTTCAGGACTTCCCCGGGAAACTGCAGACTCATTGGTTGGGACCATATGAAATTCAAAAAGTACATGACAATGGTACCCTCACACTGATTACCATTGATGGTTCTGGGTAAACCTTTAAGGCAAATGGCCATCGAGTTTGTCTCTATCGCAAACCACTTACTCAGGAATCCTTCTGCCAACAATTACGTCAAGATTCAGATATGGAGATCTTACGGGACGAAGACAAGTCTCCTCCACCAGTAACTCACTAAGAAGTTTACTTTCCCTTACAATTTGTATATAATTGTTAGAATTATTTTTGTACATATTTTTTCAGCATGTTGTGATTTTTGTTGTTCCTTTTCTAAAAGGGACAGCACTTGTGATTTTTGCTGTTCCTTTTCCAAAAGGAACAACACTTTTGACTTTTGTTGTTCCTTTTCCAAAAGGAACAACACTTTTGATTTTTGCTGTTCCTTTTCCAAAAGGAACAACACTTTTGATTTTTTTTGTTCCTTTTCCAAAAGGAACAACACTTTTGGTTTTTGTTGTTCCTTTTCCAAAAGGAACAACACTTTTGGTTTTTGCTGTTCCTTTTCCAAAAGGAACAACACTTGAGTGTTTTTGCTGTTCCTTTATCAAAAAGAACATCATTTGTGTGTTTTTGTTGTCTCCGAAAGAAACAACATTGTTTGATTTCTACCGGTCTTTTTCTAAAGGAACGACACTTGTTTGATTTTGCTGAACAACACCGTTTATGTCCATTGTTCCTTTCTCCAAACGAACAACTGTTGTTGTGCCCTTCCTTGAAAAAAGCACTACTCATATGATTTAAAACAACTTGTTCCTTCTTAAGGATGCTGAGTGCTAATGTTCTTTCGAGTCTTTTGGAATACAACTATCCACTTATGTTATGGAAATAAAAGCACAGCATATGGAAATTAGTAAATCATAAATCGCTATCCTTATAAGTAACTACCCTGAATTGGCGAAAGGACACAGGGAAAAGATATAATTATTTATTACCTTTTGTTGCCATTGTTTTACTAACTCTGTTCTGATTGGTTATCTCTATCATGCTGATCCATTTTTACCCACTTTGATTATCATTCGGAAATAAGATCAAAGGGTCTATACCTTCCTATTGGGATTTTAAGGCTTCTTCCACCATTCCTACTCTTAAGGAGTGTTGAACCACCCTTTGTGTATAAACAGGAAAGGATCTCTACTAAAAGCAAGAAAAAAGAAGCAAGCAAAGCAGTTTTTTAAAATTTGTCAAATTGCAGGATAGGGAGTCTCATTACGAGCTGGCCTACCATGACCATCAGGATCGAAGCGAAGTGGCATTCCCACTAGGGCCACCACACCTAGGAAATGGTCCAAAATGTATATCAAAATAAATAATCCTTGGAACAGGAGGTCTCACCACGAGCCGACCTGCCCACTATTCGCTCATTCCTCGTGAATGGCACTATGACTAACTGGTTACCAAGCCTGCATAGTGGCCTACAGTTTTGACATTATATAACACTTCCTCGCATACACAAAAGACTATGGTTCCCGGGGTGAAATAAACAACTCTGCCAAGGTTATGGACACCTGTCGGCAGCAAAGCTCTGTTAATGGTATTGAAGTCGTAACCTTTACACCAATGGGTAAGGAGATTATATCCTTTGTTTTTTATAACGTGATAATTAATTTAATTACCCAACCATAGAGCGCATGACTATCTATTACCGCCAATCATTACGGAGCTAGTGACAGTGAGCACATGAGACTCGCTAATTATGGCAAATGTCTTATCCCCGAACTTCCATCAACTCACCGCAGTCGCTCACATATTAAAAGCGATCTAACTTTCTACCTCGGTTTCAGTAATAGGTTGTTTTTGCAGACATGGCATATTTTCATAAGCTGTTCCATAAAGGCCTCACGGCAGAGCAGATGCTGCTCCTTTATTTGATAGCTGGGACAGCCTATCACATTGCGGGGGGGGAGGTAACCTCATCATTCCCCAGAGCACGAGTCAACCTGTTATTCGAGAAGATTTTGTACTCGAGCACAACACGACTCAATGGTATGATCATTTGCCATTTTTGTTTTCTTCTGCATGAGTTGTTGTGCGAAGCTATTTCCATTGCATATGTCGTTGCATTTGAATTTGAACGAGAAATACGCCACCAGCTTCTCTGCGTTTCAACGAACAACTGCTGTTCCTTTGAGAATTTGCAAGTGAAGCTATGGGAGGAAGGACCCTCCGTCGAGAACCACAAACATTCACTGTTTCAACTGTAGCCCGAAGAATCCTGAAGAAAGCAGGATGGTTGACCTATCTCAACCGCCTGAAGGAGTCTAATGAAACTGTAGTGTAGGAATTTTTACAAAACCTACAGGAAGAATACTCCATAGTAAGAGGAAGGCAAATAGCAGTCACTGACGACATAATAGAAAGAGTCACAGGACTACTGACCACAGGACCAATATGGACAATAAAGAAGGAAAGGTTGCAGAAGATTGTGGAAATCTTTCAGGATGAGGGCCAGAGTTTGACAGTCCGAGGAAAGGGGGTGCTACCAGCAACGCTAGGAGAACCATGGGCGGAATTGGCGAAAATTATCCAGAGCTACATTACTTGCAAGGGCATAAAAGACGTGGTAAGACCACAACATCTTAAACTCCTAGCTGTCTTAAAACAAAAATGTTCTGTGAATTTACCTGCATTGCTAAATTCGGTATTGCATGATGTGGCATGAAGTATGAAAAAGGCACAGCACGTAGAATCTGTGGTTAGCGACCACGGATTAATTCGCTCGATAGTGAATCATAGTCTGACCCAGTAGCAGAGCAGTTGGGAAGAACTAATTGATATTATCAATAAAGGGACGGACACATCTAGATGCCCAGAAAAACGAAAATGAATTGATAGCACATCCCGACATTCAGAGAAACGAAAGCAGGACACTTGCATAGAAGTGCAAGCTGAAAAACAAGCTGAAAAGCAACCTGAAAAACGACCCGAAAAGCGGAAGCATGATGCTGGTACATCTAAATAACCAGAAAAACGTAGAAAGTCGGCGAGGCTCGCAGGGTTACAAGAAAAGCTGAAGAAACCCCGGGCTTGAACGAGCCAAGCAATAGAGATCATAGATGAACATTCTGCGGAGACAGATACAAAGGAAGAAAGCAACGAGGATGTAGAGCAGTCTGCAGGGACAAAGACAGAGGAAGAAAACAACAAGGAAATAGAGCAGTCTGCCGAGGCAGAAACAGAAGAGGAAGACATCGAAGGGGAAGAAAAGTTAGCAGAAACAGAAACGGAAGAAGAAGATGTCGAAAGAAAAGAGCAGTCTGCAGAGGCAGAAACAGGAGAAGAAGAAGAAAAGGCAGAGCAATCTGCAGGAGGAGAAGAAGAACAGGATGAGCAGACTCAAGAAGAAGGAGACGAGAAAAAAGAAGTTGAGCAGCCCGAGTAGGAGGAAAGAATGGAACAGCAGGGAGGAAGCCCAATACAGGATCCGTTAGGGGAAGATGAATTGGCCAACATTTTGGCCAATATGGGCGAATATGGCCAACCCATGAGTCCATCCAACCTCCAGGTTGAAGAAGAAACCTAGGAGAAAGATGCACCCAAGGAAGTGCATACAGAAGAAGCAGAAGTAGAAAATTCACCCGTTCATGATGAGAAGGTAACAGAAAATGTCGAGCAGGAACAACCCGTTCCTAGTCAAAAGGCACCAGAGGAAAGTCCGGAGGAAATAAGGGTAGAAGAGGAATTGGCCCAAGAAACAACAGAGCCAAGAAGGGTTCTTACCCCAGAACAACCACCTCAAGAAGAAAATAAGGAAATTAACCACAGTCCAACCCACAACAAATAGTCTGCTGTTCTTTCTGAGAAGTTGATGGAAATAAGGGAATTACAAAAGGAAAAGGGGACACTGTTAAACGTAATAGTCAGGCTTCGCCAGCAGATTAGGATTCTAGAAGCAAGGCAAAGGGGGGAAGGGACCTCAAGAAGAAAAGGTTTGGCCACACCAATAAGACCCCGTAAGAACAAGAGGTGGAGGACCAGAAGCCGTCCCACTACTCAAAACCCTGACAGAAGCCAAACTGCTGTTTCTAATGAAGCAGAAAGACAAACTGCTGTTCCAATTGAAACAGAAGAAAAGACTGTTGTTCCATTTGAAAATGAACAGCAGTGGGCTGGAGTTCATGTTAAAATTGAAAAAGATGATAAGATGGTTCAGACGGAGGCACCACCTTCGGGAGTAATAAGGGTTATGAATTCAAAGCAGCGTAATAAGAAAGTCCAAGTAAAGATCCCGGCCTCCACGGATGCATGGAAAAAGGACCCAAAAACAAGAACCCTTCACCATCATTTGAAGCAGGCCCAGCAAGAAGCAGAAAAGCTCAAGGAGCAAACGGTCCCCCGTGAAAAATATGAGGAATTACAACAGTAGTTAAGGAACGTCAACCTGTCTGAAAGCCAAGCCTTCGAAGGATGGCGAAAGGAACAAGAGAAAGTTGCCAAGGTAACCCGTATATTAGATGTAGTTATTAAACAGATGGATACCTTGTGTGCTCTATACAATGATGTCCTAGCATGTAGAGCCCCCGCCAAAAACTATGCCCTGTTTCTAATGGAAAGGTAATTACAATTGAAAATTAAGGCTGTTAAGGCAGGTGCTCCCATAGAAATTAACACTATAAATGATTTTATTAAATTGTTGTAAACATTATGGGGTAAAAGTGCAAAGGTTATTGTGTGAATTTTACCTACATAACCTTGTACTAGAACAAGAGACCGAGCTGAACCCTGGCCCTTTTGTTGGGGATATTCAATTACAAGCATTTATTTCATTTGCAGTCAATCAAATTAAATGGCTTAAAGCCTACAATGCATTTCAGAGGCAAGAAAACGGATTAGATCTATGGGTGAGAGCTGAGCCTAGAGACCCATAACAGCTATGGAGAAGTCATAGAAATCTCATGAGGGCTCCAGGAGTGATTGAAGCATTAGGACCCATGCATGAAGCAATCATTCGGCAAGGGCTTGAATTCTTTTCTTCTATTAAAGACCCTGCCGTTGAAGAAGCTAAATTTTGATATCGAGTATCTAATCTGAACATTCAGCTCAGAGAGCCATTTAAGTATGAAAATTTTAAGCTTGCTGCTAACCGATTCCCCCTCTATGGCGAACTTGTTTTGAGGGCAGGGCCATCCTGGTTAGGATATAGGTTCCGGAGTCCAATAATTTGGCATCTTGCACCCGGACACCAAGCCCTGTATGAGATGCCCGAGGGCCAGACAAGCCATTTCTTTGATCATTTAGTTTCACATTATGGGTGTAGGCCCCCACACGAGATTCCATCTCCAGCCTACTCCCTCACCGCTCTGCATGTCAACTACAATGTTTTCATGAGGCCATGAAAAAGGGTAAGCTGGGGGGTGTGTGGAGTACCAAGGAAGGTATGTTTTGATGGTCATTTTGGTATCTTTTTATTAAAACTCAAAAGCCTTTTGCATGGGAAATTTAGATAATGATAAGGATTTATAACGAAACACGAAAGATTAATGAGAAACACTGATAATCTTCATTTCTATGTGCAGGAGGGAGGAAAAACGGAAGGTGGCCATTCCAAAAGTAAAGACAAGGATGAGATAACTGAGGTCCCTTTGACGGGAGACCAGAAGCAACCAGATCAAAACGGATCAACCCAGGAAAGGACGCGGAGATATTAGCACGAAGCAGAAAAGGAAAGAAGTGACACAGTATTAATGATTTTGCGAATCCCTCAGGATCTTAGATCCTGAGGGATCGCTATTTTATCTATTTTCTGTATCTAGATATCTCTGCCATCTTCCTTATAAAAGGGATAGCACTGTTGGCTACAGGGGAGGTTCTTTATGTAATTTCTTTTAAGGAAGATCAGGACTATGATCTTTATGTTCTGTTGAAGACTTGAGTTCCTGTAATTTTATTTCATGCCTTAATACAGACTTGTTCACTCTTTTATCTTTGATCCTGGATCTATCTTAAGCGGTGGTGTACCCCTGGAGGCTAAGGGCCCGGCCCTGGAGGACACTTGCTCTTGTACCATTATGCGTGGTTTCTGTGTGGTTTGTTCATAGACGTAATCTGGTAATCTGTTGTGTTTTAAAGAATATTCTATTACATGCTCTGTTATGTTTAATTTGTCTCGTGTTCCTAAACTTTATATTGATGCTGTGTCATTTTACCAATCCTTTAAGTATTGATTAATCTCTATAGGACACTGTCACTCTATTACAGAGTTCATCACGATTGTGTTTAGCATTATAACAAGTTACCTTGAAAGGTCTGTTTTCACATGATTATTGAATGTTACTGTTCTTCATCTTGAGATACAATCGTATGTGTTTACTTAGATCAATAACAGAAGCAGATTGAGTATGTTGCGTTCTAAGATTTAGATCGGTAGTGTTGACGTCTTTAAGACTGAAGGATTGATGTTTTGATTGGAAGGATTAAATAGAATCACAGCTTGAGGAACTTGATTACTGCGTATTTCTGAATTGTTGTTCCATTTTAATTGCTGTTCTATTTTAATTGTTGTTCCATTTATTTGTTGTTCCATTTCAATTGTTGTTCCATTTCCAGATTGCTAATTTGTTGTTTCTTAAGGACAGTCTCAGGCTGTAGTGAGCCCCAACATCTTCTATTTGGCTCCTAGACCTCTGATCCGCTCCCATCAGCTATGAAAGGGATGTGTTATTGCTACCAAGCCCTTGGCTGATGTGCTGTTCTATTTCATTGCTATTTCCTTTACTAGTTGTTTCATTTCTATTCATTAAGAAAGGTCTCAGGCTGTAGTGAGCACAACATCTACTATTTGGCTCCCAGACCTCTGATCTATTCTCATCAGTTATGGAAAGGATGGTTTATTGCTACCGAACTTTGACTGATGCAATACTTGGTGTGATTTGGTCTTTTGAAATAGTTAAGGTGTAGACTTGCATTAATTTACTTTCGTAGCTTCTAAATAGTTGTACTACAAGCATTACTCTGGCAAGTGCTAAGCCTCAGACTGAGACACTCTTTGAAATAACCAGATGTTCCCGGATTGACATATTAATGTGAGGTAACTAGAGGTGAAAGAGACCCTTTTTATAGCTCTACAGATTGTCCAAGAATTTTTGGATATCTGGAGAAATAGATGATTTCAATGTGGGAACCTCCAGCAAACATAATTATGCAATTACACCTTGTTGTTCCTTCTTTAGAAGCTTTTTCATACTGTTAGAGCTGATTATCTTTCCTAGTTTCCCTGCAATACCCCTTAATTCAACTTCCTTTCCTTCTGCACAAAATTTCATGAAAAGTTCTTGAAAATTAAAAGCTATTGTACCCAAGGATTGTAACCATTGGACACCTAGTACAACATTAGCACCACCCATTGGAATGGAAAGCATTGGGCTATTCAATACATATTCTCCCATGGATAGCTTGATATTACGATACTTTCCAGAGAAATTTATGGTTCTTCCACTTGCAACCATCACTTGACACTCTAGTGCTGGATATAGGAAGCAATTCAATTCCTTTGCTATCTTATAATGTATAAAATTATGGGTACTTCCCGAATCAATCAACACTATTACCTTTATCTTCTTGATATGTCCTTCTATCTTGATAGTTTGGGGAGTGGTAATTCCAGGCAATGCATTACAAGATATGGTTGGATTCATTTATTATTTTTCTAGGGTTTGTTCCTGGAGTATGTCCTCTTCTTCTGACATTTCTTGTTCCTTTTCTTTGTCCTCTTCACAATCTATGTAGAATAATTTCTTCTCAACACACTTATGACCTTTAGTGTATTTTCTATCACAACTATAACAAAGCCCTTTTTCTCTTTTTTCTTCCAATTGTTTTGGTGTCAAACTTGTAGGTTGTGGAAGGCTAGGGGCAAAAACACTTCCATCTTTATAATTGTGAGTGGTAGGCTTCCTCGTTGCCATAATTTTGCTTTCCATTTTTCTTGCTAACTTGAATGCCTTCTCCAATGAATCAGTTTCCCAAAGGCGAACCTCATGTTGGATATTATCCTTTAAAGTCCCTATGAACACGTCAATCCTATGCTCCTCTGGAATATATTTTACCCTTATGTTCAATTTTTTAAAGTCCTGAATGTGCTCCATCATTGAACCCTTTTGTTTGAGATTTATCAATTGGCTAAAAAAGGTGTTGCTTTTTGTATCCTCATAATGTGCTATCATTTCTTCCGTAAAAATCGCCCAAGTGACAATTTGTTTATGAGAGCAAAGCCATCGATACCATACAAAATGATGTGGTTCCAAATATAAAGTTGCAATACATACCTTTTGTGTGTTTTTCACATTATGGAGATTGAAAAATTACTCCATATGTAGTATCCATGTTCCAGGATCCTTGCCATCAAACTTCTTCATATCTATTTTTGGAACATGGTGGGTCTTCAATCCAACATTAGAGTCTATGAAATCATGATTAACATTTCATTTGTTCTCATCATGAGTTTCCTTTACTACCCTTTCACCATTAGTGACCATTTCTTATAGCAACTTATTCAAATTTATCTTCAATTCTTCCATCTTATTGTCCATGCCATTCATCTTAGCATCCATGCTATTCATCTTAGCTTCTATGCCTTTCTTTAAACCATCCATCTTAGCTTCCACACCATCCATCTTAGCTTCCACACCATCCACCTTAAATTTCATGCCATTGATATTACCTTCCACGCCATTCATCTTGGCTTCATTTACCTTTAGTGAGAGTGAAATTTGTTGTACTTGGTCTTGTAATTTTGATATATCATGTTGCATTTGTTCCTCTTCTTCACAAGTCATGCTAAATCTTTCAGGTTGCTTACTAGCTATTTCCATTTTTTTCTTCGAGGAATTAATTAATGCTAATAATTCTTCACTATTCCCTTTGAATTCCTTCAAACTAATTTTTCAACCCAATCTTATGCAAAATTCAAAAAAAATACACACCATTTTTTCACTTTGTAAGAGCTTGATATTGAATCTGTTATATCTCTATAATTGTGAATCTCAAATATTTGAAATCTCATTCTGAAGTAGCCCTTTGATTCCTCTTTCTAACTCCGCAATTCGAATCAATATTGGATTCTCCAAGGAAGATTTATGCCAAATCTCCCATGGTGACCTGATTATAGAATTGTTCAGTAGAGCGAACTTGTACGATGTTCGACGTGTCACTATTTCAACCTTAGTACTGGAACCTGATATAAAGAATACTACAGACCGTACTCTTTCTGAAACTTCTTATGAAATTTCAATCTAATGCTCAAAAGAAAATTTATGACAATTTTCCCCAGGTCACCTATTTGGAATGTAATTTGGGAGTCTACAAAAATTCCAACTTCCTCAAATCATATCTCTGTAAATATAGCAAGACAAGCTATGAAATTTGGACCCGAAGTTTAGAATTTGTTCAGCCCAAATGGGTTTTATTTTTAGCTTCTGAAACATTGCATAAAAAACATTATAGGTAAAATTCCATGATGACTTGTTTGGAGCAGCGAAACCTTAGAATCCAAAGCTCCGATACCAAATGTTAGGAAACCAGCTCACAAAAAGATAGAAAAGATAGATCAACGCCTTAGAATTCAGCCTCTTTGAGGGGGAAACCTCTTTTACATTACACAAATGAAAAATTCTTGGATGATACAAATGACTAAACCTCCCTTCTATATATAGGAGTCTAAGGGGTCACAATGTAATCAAGCCGACATAACAGTAATAACATAGGGGCACAAAAATAACAGTAGTGGGTTTTTATGGGGCATACTAATAAAAATATGGGGACAATAGGGGAACAATAATAACAATAAGGAATACAATGACAATAGTAATGGGGGAATCACTAGTATTATAGGGGCCTAACATCAATTGTCTCCCAGTGCCATTTTGAATTTTCCTACCAAGTCCAAAATGCAATATGCATTGGCATGCATAGAACATATTGTATTCAACTGGAGTGAAGGGGTATTGGCTAACTTGAAGGAACATCTCAATAGAGAAAATTATGGCCACTTGAATAATTTTGGGTATGGTTTTATTCTAATATATTTCAATCTGGAGAGGATACCATTACTTCATCCTCGGTAGATTTCTTACAGGCTTCTGGAACCTAGGGTTCCACGGATGAGGCAATGGTTAGATCTCATGTATCATCATGGGGGTGCACCTACTATGAGTTTTACCCCTAATTTATTTCAATGTTTTGGGTAAAAATTATCATGTTCAATAATTATCCATAAGTCGGGGTTGATTTCCAAGGAGACCCAGAGCTCGGTTTACCTTAAGGCAAGTAGTGGGGTGATATACATAAAACAATGTCATTTTGAATTATGTTCTATTTTTTAGATTTTACTATATTTTTTATGTTTTTAATGGATTAGGGCTAAATATTGGTTTCACATGCATATATTGGAACTGTATTACCTGTAGGCTCATTGTATCTTCAACGATGGGGACAACCACAACTTGCACAAATTGGAGTTCTTGCAGGGGTAGAGGTGGAGATGGAGGATTTCAACATAGTTGAGACTCTTTCTGAGTTCAAGTGTCATGTTGAGGGTTTGACCTGTGGCATAAGAGAGACCAGGTTCAATGATATCCCTATGTGACTATAGTGATACACTATTGGAGTGTCAAATCACATCAATCGTTTGTTGTGCAAAGTTTCCCATTTGATTGTGTGATATCACAATTATCACCGGGACTAGTTGACTAGGAGGATTTTGAGCCATTTTTTGCCTACATGTATTTTGATATTATAGGTCATGTGGCTATAGTCTTAGACACATTTTTTTGTAAAACCAAACTCTATATACAATTATCTATCGATTTTTTCTAGTTTCTCTATTCTCTTGTTCAATGTGTGATGTTGATTGAATTATTTACACTTGTTGCAATTGTGTGTCTAAATCATAATTGGCTAATGCATCAGTTAATGTATTTAGACTTATAGGAATACATTGATATTGAATGTAATCAAAATGTCATTTTAGAATGCAAACCCTTAAAAACACACATAAGATAGTTGGACTTCATACTAAATATATGTTGTTCAGATGTACTACTATGAGTTGTGAATCAATTTTGACTTTCAAATGGTGAATTCCATGAGAAATAGCATCAGATAATAGTTTGATCATTGTGATATACTCAACAATATTATTAGTTGAGCAACCAATATGAATTCCTTGTATACTCGCTAACTCACCATTTGGAGCATAAATAGCCCATTTTGTGGAGGAAAGGTTTCGAGTAGTACAAGTGGCACCATTACCATAACCAACATATGGCTGAGGCAATGTCATCATCTCCAAATTAAATGAAATTCAAGATTAAGAGAGGCAGTAGGAAACTCCAAAAGAAACATATCATAAAAAACACTAACACACCTATATAATATGTACACAATAATTATGCAAAGGTAACCTAGGCATAGTATTTTTCAAGTACAACCCATCTTTGGGTTGCACCAAAGGGATTCCATCAAAATCAATGAGCTCATAATCCCCTTTGTAATTAAATGTTTGACTATATATGGACCTAGCCACATTGGTTCGATCTTTCTATCCCCTAATTATTCATATAAAAGGACCAAGTCACCTTCCAATAAGGCACAAGGTTAAAAAAAAAATTCATACTATGCTTGGATTCTTTTCTTGTGGGCCTCATTGGCCATTGTGGCATCACATCGGGTCTCATCTAAGTGGGCTAGATGCAAAAAATTCTCTTCTTCTGTGGAAGTTGTGAGAATAAGCTTAATTGTAAGCTTTAGATATGGAATCTTACATTCAAAGGGAAGGAGTGCTTCCAGACCATACACCAACTAAAAGGGTGTGAATCTAGTCATAGTTTGTACATTTGTTCGGTATGCCTACAAAGTGGAAAAAGGAATGAGGTGTCAATTCATCTTATGAATCCCTATCATGCGTTGTAGAATTGTTTTCAGAACCTTGTTAATGGCTTCTACTTTCCCATTGGCTTTTGGGTAATAGGGGGTTGATATATCATGTTGAAGGCCCAACTTGGTGGTAATTTCAAACATCATGTAATTTTGAAAATGCTTACCATGGTCTGTAATGATGGCTTGCAGCACACCAAATCCAGTAATGAAATTATTGAAAATAAATAATGTAATGTTTTCACCATTGTTATTGTATTTAGGCATCACTTCGACCCATGTGGTAAAATAGTCTATAGCCGCAATAATGTAGCCATGACCCCTAATCGAATGAGGATTATAGGTCATGAAGTCAATGCCCCATTTTGCAAAGGGTCCAACAACGATAACATGATGCATAGGAGTAGGTGGAGCACATTCTTTACGATTATAAATTTGGTAAGTGTGACACTTTCAAAGTGTAAGGATGCTATCTTGAAACATGGTAGGCCAAAATTAATGGTTCACAATTTTTTTGGGTGGTCTCATAGCTAGACATATGTCTACCACATGCTCCAATGCGACATTCATACAAATATTTCTCAGCCACCTCATGAGTAAGGCACCATATGAATTTTATATCAACATCATGACGATATAGAGTGTTTCCAAGTACAATGTATTTTTGATCCTGGTATCAAATGAATCATTGATCAAATCAAGAGGTGTTAGGATGAAAATCTTGGGTTTGGAGATTGATAATAATATCTCCATACCAGGGATTAAATGAATCAGTTAGGAACAACGAATCATCGTGGATAGAATCATTAAATGTAGACTCGGTTTCAGATGAGGGAAGGTCGCATATCAGTTCAAAGAAGACTAAGGATTTCTTATATTTTGGTTTGATGAATTCTGAATCAAAATCCTAAAGAATAACTATCCCTTTAGAGTATTCCCCCCCCCATTAATTGACGTGACACAATGTAAGTAATTGAGTTGGAATAAAAAACTACCATAGTCTTCTGAAGAAGAATGTTGTGGCAAAATCTTTGGACAAATGCCAAAGCTAACTTTTCAATGTGAGTGTATTTGATTTCGGTGTCATTCACATTTCTACTCAAATAATAGATAGGATGTCCATCCCCTAGGTCATATTCATGGACCAACATGATGTTAATGGTGGTAACAAGTGCAGCGAGATACAGGAAATAATCTCATTGATAGTCTAGGGGATACAATAATGATGCTCTATTGGCTTGAGGGGGCCTGAACCCAGGTTTAGAGTTAGTTGTGTTAACCAACAAAACTCTACACTACCACCCCTTTCAAAAACAACCCGCGTAGCACTAGTTGTAGCCTCTACCGAGACAGTATTAAGGGATGCTAGAACCAAGATTTTGCATCTAGAAGGCTACGTGATGTGGTTAAGGTGTTTTCTATAGTTTCAGGTATCATCTGACCTACACAAACCCTTATTCATGAATTTAAGTGATTTTCAATTAAAAAGAGTTATAAAATTTGCGTAAACATCTAATCATGCATAAAACCATATATAATTATCGATCTAGATCTTCACAGAGTAGTAAATTTAGAAATATGGATAACTATCATTTAAGTGCATAAATACAGAAAATACCCAAGTATATAAAAATAGACACATAATTGCTTCAAATATTCCTTATTACTTCAGATATTATTTATACAAACTTTCTAGACCCTACGCACACAGTTGCAGGGGCCCATGCACTCAGCTGCGGACTTACCAAGGTCTCTGTGCACTCAACTACAGGAGCCTTCCCCTTCACCTGAATATAGAAAGATATATAATTACAGACTCATAAATATCTCATCCATTAATTGATTGATTCCCTTAGACTCGCTAAGACACCTTAATATACTATTTTCTATTACAATACCATGGTTCACAAACCATAGGAGGATCTAAAAAAAAATACCAAAATGTAAGGGGTTTTGACCTTCCTAAAACCCCTTGACTCCTATTTAACTTGCGCTCCGCTCCTCAAATTGCGGATACTTACATTATTTTAACAAAGCTTGACCCAGGGGACCCCGTCCTAATAGGCCCCCAACACAAATATGTGACTCATCCTCGAGTCACTCCGATGGTATGCTTTGGATATTTTCCTTCAGGCTGGTGAACGGAGACTTCACTGGGTGAAGCACCTCCGTGCATTGAACAGCAGCCTGTCGAACTTCTTCGACCAACTTTTCCATAGATAGCCTTTCTGCTGCTAAGCCAATGGTTTGTTGTGGACCTGATAATATCTCCAATTTCATCAAGGTCCCCCTCAATGAGTACCATGGCCTCTGCATCAGAGGAATTATCATATTTGTGCTTCTTATGTGCGCCTTTTGCACTTGACTTTTGTTGCCTCTTAAAAACAAAGGGAGAATCAATGTCCTCCAGGTCTACATAGGGGTATTTGGTACCTTGATCAAGTTCTTATGTATTTTTCTCTTTGTCTTGTTCGCACTCTAGCTCCTGCACATTCTTGTTCTCTACGTCAATGGTCACTGTCTTCTTTTACTTCTACGCCTCTTTACTAGTGCCTGTTGCACCTTCTGTACTAGTGCCTGTTATACCTTCTACAATATCTATTGGAAGGAGCCAGTTAGTCAACCACTGAAGTACTAGCTATGAGATATCGTCTTCAGTGACTAGAAATGGAAACAACATCCATTTTTTTCGTCAAATCGTGATTCATGCGGATGTATACATGGTGGAAATCAGCCTTAAAATAGGCAATGCACCAATATTATGTGAAAAAAATTGGTGATAGCTGTGGCTTCTAGTTAATCACCATTCATAATTCCATTTCAAACATTACCCAGAACATCTTATTTTCAACGATATGGGCAAGGTCCTTAGTTTCCCACAATGAGGAAAACTTGGCAACCTTGCACAAATCTGAATTCGTTGTTGGGAACTGCGAACCCTCTAGCGTCCTCTAAGCTATCAAAGCGATCAACAATAGTAGCCATGATTTATTGGCTTGAGGGGGCTTGGACCCATATTCTAAGTTAGCTACGCTAACCAACAAAATGTTACACTACTAGCCCTTTCGGTAACAACATGTGTAGTGCAGGTTGTAGTCTCACCTGAGGCAGTATTGGGGGATGCTAGAACTAGGATTTGGTATCTTGAAGGCTATGTGATTTGGTTAATGAATTTTCTGGAGTTTTAGGCCTGATTTGACCTTCACGAACCCTTATTCATGAACTTAAGTGATTTTTGTTAAAGAGAGTTATAAACTTCACGTAAATATCGAATGATGCATAAAATCATATATAATAATGGATCTAGATCTTCGCGGAGTAGTAAATTCAGAAATATAGATAACTATCATTCAAGTGCATAAATAAAGAAAATATCCAAGTATATAAATATAGACACATAATTGCTTCAAATATTATTTATTACTTCATATCTTCTTTATACAAACCCAGACCCTGTGCACACAATTGCAGGGGCCTGCGCACTCAGCTACAGAAGCCTTCCCCTTTGCCTGAATATGAAAAGATCTACAATTGCATACTAAAAAATATCTCATCCATCAATTGATTGATTCCCTTAGACTCATTAATACACCTTCTTATACTCTTTTCTATTACAATAGCATGGTCAACAAACCATGGGCAGATCTTAAAACAATACCAAAATGTGAGTTTTGACCTTCCTAAAACCCCTTGACTCGGATTTGACCTATGTGTTTCACACTCCACTCCTCAAATTGTGGAGAGTTACAATATTTTAACAAAACTTGACCCAAGGCATCAAAATCATTTTGGGTTGTATCATCCCAATGGAAGGAAACCCCTTTTTTCTATAGGGAAGTAAATCCTTTCTTAAGTTCTATGTAATTTGGGATGAATCTCCATAGAAATATAGCCTTCCCTTGGAGGAATTGTAACTGAACTAGTGAGGAAGGTGAAGGAAAATCAAGAATCGCATGTACTTTGAGTGGATCAATGCGTATTCCTTGTTTGGACACAAAAAACCCGAGAAGTCTACCAGATTGAACACAAAATACACATTTGTATGGATTCAATATTATGTTATATTGTCAAAAAATGTAGGAAAATTTACCTGAGATGCATTGGGTGACCCTCATGATGTTTGGAGTGGGAAGGTAAATCATCCAAATAATGTTGTACAATGTGCTCGATATCTTGGAAGACATAATTCATAGCCCTCTGGAAAGTTCCACCAACGTTATTCAAACTATAAGGTAGTTTACAATAGGAAAAATTGCACCATGGAAAAATAAATGTATTCTTATGTTTTTTAGATGGGAGAATGTTGATTTGATTGTAACCGAGAAAACTATCCATAAAAAAAAACAAATCACTTCAAGCACAGTCATCAACAATTTGGTCAATGAACGAGGTTGGGTAGTTATATTTGGGACAAGCATAGTTATATCTAGATCATCAACACATACTTGGATCATTCCTTATTTTTTCATCACAGGGACTATGTTTGAAACCCAATTAGTGAGAGGAATTGGGTAAATAAAGCCAACATGCAAAAAAAATTCAAATTCAGTCTTGATCGGAGCAACTTTCTTAGGGTGAACTGGGTGTAGGCGTTATCGAATTGGCTTAGCATATAGATAATTTTTAATCTCATGTACCATGATATTTAGATAAATACCTGACATCTCTTCGTATGTCCAAGCGAAAACTTCATCAAATTCTTGAAAAAGGGTGTAATAAATATTCATCTCATCAAGAGAACAAGATGCACCAATATGGAAATTTTATATAACTTCGAGCTTAATTGAAATATCAAGAGGAATGGTCTCTTCAATATTTTCTAAGTTATTCTAGAAATAGACACCATGAATGAATACAGAATCCTTAAATGTATCAGTAATATTGCATGAGTAAATATTGCTAAGATTATTCTCAAGGGTTTCAGGTAATGAGGAACAATGATGATGATCGTCCCATGGTGCGTCATCTAACGTCATGATTTCCATGATGGTTTAATTGGTAAATAATGTACTGGTGAAAGGGTTAGAAGATGAACCAAAATCATGGGAATGATTAACCCAGTTTATTTAGGAATTGAAATCAGAATTTGTCGAACAAGCTGAATAAATTGCTTCATATTCAATCTCAATGCGACTATGTGGCATAAAACCACATTATAAATGTCAAGTACTCTCTAGGGATCATATGGAATATTACAAGAGGAAATCATATTAAAAAAGGGTCACCAGATTTGGAATTTTAGGAGGAGGGAGTCAAAAATTTCCCCTTAAGGGGGAATCCTTAAGCAATCCTACCTCGACATGTTGATAAGGTTGCGGGGATTCACTCACAAGTGGAATGCTTCCAGTAGTTTGATAATTACTAGAAAAAAAAAGGTAATTTGATTGATGACCATGATGCACCCCTGTTGAGGGAAAGAAATCATCCTAAAATAGGTCAAAACCATAGTTTCCATGGCATAAATCCATGTTCAACATAGTACGAGGTTATAATCCAAAGTTCCATCTATGAATTCAATGATTATTGACACTAATTTTCTAGTTAATTCTACTTGTAATGAATTCAAAATCCCATAATGTTTGAAACCTCTTCTATCAAAAGCATTAAGAGTGGTCGTTGACTAATTAAGATGTGGAGAACCAATAACTTTCCAACATGAAAGTGAAAGGATACAAGTCAAAGCACTTTCATCTACAATCATCCGATGGATAGTTTTACTTATAAAAACAACGTCAATCATGAATATCAATTGGGGTGGAAGTTTAGGAGTATGGTTCTCATGATTAAATATGACAAGGTTTGAATCAAAAAGAGCTATCCCTCAAATTGTTGCAAGTAAAGACCTCTTTGGGGTAGGACAGTTATGGAATACCTCGAGAGCTGACATATTATAAGGATCCTTGGCTTAGTCCTCAACTATATTGTAATTTTGTGCAACTCTCGCACAAATATTGAATATTAATTTGTGAATAATTCCTTTAGGATGTGTTGTACCCATACAACACCACCAAAAATTTTGGGAATATCCAAAATTTTGGTTACCCCATTGCTTTCCCTAGGCTACTAGGGTTTCGATAAGGACTTCAACCGGTTACTCTCCCCGTGACCATTCCTATAAAACCCTGTTGATGTACTCACTCATGCTTCATACATTTCATTCACACATCATGTTTTATCTTAGATATAGGCCTTAGAATCGTCTTAAGGTTTTGAAGGTCAATATCTCCATTGATGCGTTAAGAGTCTCTCATGATTTTGAAACCCATCTTTGCATGATATGCATCACGATCAATAGTTTCCCTATATTTGGACAAGCATGCATCTAATTTGGATTTCCTTATGATTGAAAATATTAGGGTTTGGGAGAAACCTTGAATTGTCAAAAGAGTAATCCCCTCCTTGTTGTTACCTAATTCGCATGTTACCTAATTCGCATGCCTCTATGGGCGTATTCTCATCGACATCACGTGGCATCATGGGGAGAGTGATTGTAGATCATTTTCCCTGGGTTCTTGGCGTATCCTTTAACTCAACATGTGCATTAGGGTTTGGGAGAATTATGTATTCCCTTTGCATCCTGGTAACCCTAAAGGTATGTGATTGTGGGCCCAACCATGTTTTAAATTTATCTTCACTCTTAGGATGCTTATCATCTTCACCCTTATCATCTCATTTTGAAGCATGAATACATGTAGCATTAGGGTTCATGAGAATAATTTTATCGCTGACTTCTCCTCACCATCACCCTCATCCCTTCTAAATTCATTAGGGTTAATGCATTGTTGTCCTCATCATGCACATCCTTGAAGCCCTAATTGGTCAAAATGAAAGTCACCTTCATTTTTCAACCTCACCTTTATGTCCCCATGTGTGACCTCCCATTAGCATTGCATCCCACTGGGTTTGCATCACTACAGGGACCCATTAACATGTTAACACCACCTTGGATGTTAAGTTAATGCATGTGTTCAGAATTAAACAAACTTGTGTAAGAGGACCATAATCCAAAGCATGACATTTTCGAAAAAAATAATTGAGCATGCATTGATGCACCCTAGGTAGGGAAAGGGAGGCAACACCTTCTATTTTATACCAAAGCATAGTCAAGGGGCCACAACCCCTGTACAAAGGAGTGCTACCCCTTCGCAGTCATACTATCGAAACATCACCTTTCATTCTTTATGGCGATCTTATGCTGCATGCATCACCTTTACCGAAGCCCTTTTAAAATGCACATGATGCCATTGTAATGGACCAACCCACACTTTAATAATGCACAAGGAAATTGTGTAAAGGTATTTTGGATGCACATCGTATGAGGCAACAATGGAATTGAATGAAGCTTTGACATGACACCGCTCCAACATTGGAAGAATGGAGGGCTTGGGAGTATTGTAAACACAACATACAAATGACCATGGAAATGAATGCATGCATAAGTTAATGAAGAAATTAAAAACTTTATAAATGGCATGACGCAATCATAAAAGAAGAAGGTCCTTTTGACAATGGATATCAATGATATATCATTAGAAAAGGTGTTCGAGACAATAAATACTTATAAGGAAGATGCTATTTTAACGCAACATGTTATCCAAAGGGGCATTTTATAAAGCTCCAAAACATAAGCATTGCATACAGTGGAGCTATATTGAAAGGATTATTCGTAAGGAACGCATCTCTCAAGAACCAATTTGAATGTCCATGGGAAGGGAGCTCGTGGGATTGGCATTATTAACATTTCTCTCATTCCACATATGCGTCCTATTAACTATACGTGTTGCTAGGACCATACTATATGGAGGCATAACCTATATAGTTTTAAAACATTGAACAAACTTCTTGATTTTGACTACATGACAATGCATTGGAGAATACATGCAGATCAAACACTTGCAGTTGACTCGAAATTAGTTAATGGAAATATTGTTACTAGATACATTGTCAGGGAACTCAATTATGGAAAGCATCATACCATGTGCCAGTTTCTTGTATATACCAAAAGGGATGATCAGATCTATCGATTTTTTGAGATGTTAATTCGAAGGAAAATATGCTTTGGGAAGTGAGAAAGGATATATATTTTCAATGAGGTTGAGTCTTGCACCATCAAATCGCAATAATTATGGTGTCCTCATGTAGCACTTCCAAAATTGACCCTCCACAAAGCGCAATCCCTCGATGCGACCAGTTGCCAGATCGCAGTTAAGGAAGTGCTTAAACCATACCACCTATGCTAACTTGGCATCCCTAAGACCTCCACCAATCACATCTCAAGAAATCGATATGCTCTAGAGGATGTGACCCTCCACAAGTCACAGTCTCTCAATGCGACTAGTCACGAGATCACAGTTATGGAAAACCTTGAACCATGTGAACTACACTAGCTTGGTGACCCTACGACCTCCACCAGACATAATTAGAGAGCCCGATCTTCTCCAAAAGATGTGACCCTCTAGGATTCACAATCTCTCGATGTGACCAGTCGTAAGCTCGTAATTGAGGATCCACTGGACCATGTGATATGCACTTCTTTGTGACCTTCCTCTAGTCACGACCTGCGACCTCCCTCCATGTTTATTAATTGTAGGGGTCACAAGATTGCAACGAAGAGAGGTAGATATCCATGCCACCTACTCTCTCCTACGACTTAGAGACCTTGTTTTGTTGTGACTTGCCTCTAAACAAATTACTACAACTTTTGTAATCACACACCAGCTTTTCGTGCCTGAAAACAAATCAGGAGTCTTAGAGCTTAACGCAAGTGATGGTCGCGGTATTAATACACACGAAGATAAATATTTAGCAGTAGTTCCAGGGTCACATGCTTTTGAGCCAGTAAACTGCATGACCTCCCAAAGTCAGTGACTTTGTGACCTCCCCTTCGCTGGCATTGGTGAAATGCGACCCACAGCCAATTCAACCTGCCTAATTCCCATCACATTTTGTCTCATCGGGTAATGAAGCATGATCGAATGAGTTATCTCTTATGGTTGCATATTCTTATGCTATTTTTCATCCCATTAAGCAACGTTATCAAGTCCCAAAAGGATGATGTAAATTAGAGGATTATTAATGGATAAGAAGAGGCATTGAGTGTTTTTCATACACAAAACATTGACAAAGGGATGTTCCAGAATCTAGGTTATGGGTACTGGCTTGCATTGGATTAATATATGCAAAACCAAAGTGAATGTTATTCCAATGGTGATGTGGTGGTGTACCCAAAGGAAAGGGTAAGCCAAGGCGTAAAAAAATACCATGATAGAATTAAAAAATGGTATATTACAAGGGAGCATGTGTGCGATAAAGGGCATTCTCCAAAAGTTCCTTTTCTTGTATATGGATGGTGGAAAGGGCCTTAAATATTTCACACCAGTTAATAAAGTACCCTTTGATTCAAGCGACGGACCTTGCACAGTCTGCACATGCATTATAACATGGTGGCATAACAACTGACCACATAGGGGTCTAAACTAACATTATGTGTTCTAATGTTTTTCTTTCAATTAATTCATCATATTTCTGGTATAGTTCTTGGGTTATAAATATGTTTGACCAATGTTATTCAACTATAGGTAGAGAGGTCGGATGAGATTTCTAATCCATGCCAAGAAGCCAAGACTTCTCACTGGATCTATGTGGCTACATAAACACTATGTCAGTATCAATGGCAGATTGCAGAGAAAAGCGAGAATGTTGACCTAGAAAAGGGAGCTAGGGTTCTGATAAAAGCTACACAATCAAGGTTACAATGAGTTCAAAAGTAGAACAATTAAAACCCCTAAAACCTAGTGGTATTGTTATGGACACAATGACATAAGATGACTAGATGTAATAGGGGGATGATGAGAAGAATGTCAACCATTCATGTAGGTCTTTGTGATCCCACGACAGTGTTGGTAACAAGGACCAACCCTAGTGTTTCTTGAAATTTCTACTTTCTCCTCACATTCTCTTTTCTATCAATGCACAAATATTCTCATCATGGTGAAAACATTATGTTGAGATCAATTCAATGTGTACTAAAAAACAAGCATGAAAGATCAGTGAGGAAGTCCAAGAGTCATGAGGGGAGGCCAAGGGTCATGGTAGATGAATAGTAACCTTATCTCTATAAATGTGCACACATGCCTCATTAGGAGGGACTTTAGCACTTGAGTTGAGGCTAGGATTAGATAACTAGTTTATTTTTAAGAGCTAGAGCCACTCAACTCTTGGTAGTTAGTAGAGTGGAGTTGCAGTGAGGCTAGGGTTTTGCATTGGGCAATGTTATGAGAAGCTTGTGTTACAATTTTGGGTTTGGACCAATTACAAGATATGTACTTGAAGTTGCAACAACATTAATAATATTTTATTCATATTTGGCATTGATTCCCATGCTTACTCATGGTGGTTGTATTGGCTCTCTGATACTTCACTATATTTGTATGTGTGTTACAGATCCATTTGGGCACATCAACCGCAACCTACAGATCAGTACTATTAGGGCCCATCAAACCCTAATTCAGTTGTTACATGCCCTAAATAAGTCAACCATTAGAATGGATAGCTTCCCAAGGAGTTTCATGGCCAAAATCATCTCGAACCTACCTCTAAGAAGATCAGCATAGGTAGGCCTTCCTTAGGGTGCACTGCAATGCAAACCATACCCTAATAGGGTGTTATGCATCGCACTTGGTCCCTCTTTGGCCTACATTAGGTGAATTTGAGCAAATTTCCATTGGGTTTTGAAATATTCCTTATCCGTTGGATGCCTCTAGAAGTTTCTAAAACCTATCTACTCCTTTGAGCTCATATTTGGATGAGGAATGGAGTTAAGAAACATCAATTCCTTATCCCTTCCTCCATGGAACTAAATCCTAATTTTGGGAGGGCATTCATTATCACCATTTATGGCATAACTTCCTTCATTCACCTATAAAGTGACCACTCATCTAAGTGATCAAGGGCTGGAAATTATTTAATTATAGGGATATGAAGTTAGTATGAGACTTGAGTTGATTTCAAGTATTGTAATGATGTCAAAATGTCTTGCTTGTTATGAGGAGAGGATGGGATTGAATTGGAGGAGTGATGCTGAATCGAGAAAATTGGGTTGTAACTCTTCCTTTTACTAATAAAGTGTTCAAAGATTTTTCCATATGCTTGTGTTATTCATTTATGCTTTCATATGTGTATCATGTACTTGATTCCATGCTATGTTTAATCAACAGATAATTATCATATGCTTTGATCAATTTTTTGTCTTCTGTCTGTGTGCAGGTACTCTTCAAAGCGGATTAAGTACGGAGAGGAGAGACAAAATTGATCAAGGGAGATAAGGAGTAAGTGAAAGCTATAGGTCGGCTTCTTTACCTCTTATTTAATCTGTTGATCATAGAAAAGGTAGAGAATGCTTTACACTGTTGTTCTAGAGTTGGCTACTAGTCTAGGGGTTTAAGCGTTTATCCGCAGACACTAAAACTTCCCAAAACAAATTAGCATCTCCACTGGGGATTGATTATCCATCCTAGTAGCTAATCCACCTACTTAGACACCTTCACATACTTTAATTGTTGTAATTCAACCTTTTGCATTGAATTTTGGTCAAAATTTGAGGTTAGATGACTCTTGAGTGGCCTCACAGGATTCAGCACAGGCTAGACTTAGAGACAGTGCTCTGCAGCGCAGTTAGGTCTTCTTTGACCTATGCTGATTAAGCTTGAAATATTTCAATCACAGCAGTTGGGCCCTCTTTGACCTGTGCTAATCAGTGCAGATAGGTCCTCTTTGACCTATGCTAATCAATTTTGAAATCATTGAAATTAGTGCAAGCTTTAGTGAGAGACAGTGCTCTGCAGTGCAGTTAGCCCCTCTTTGACCTCTGTTGATCAACCTTAGGTCAAATTCCCACCTTTGAATTGGGTTTTGGCCAAACTTCTTCTGATTTCTTGCTTGTTGAATATCAATGATGTCATGTTTTAGAAAATAGTTTTTCATCTCCTTAGCCATCCCTACTTTGATTGGATTGATTAATGTTTCTTTAATGTTTTCTTTGTCATTATCAGTCTATAGTCAAAGTTAGTTTTTAGTCAATTGATATTTGTCGAATTAAAGTGTTGTAATGTCATCTTTTCCTTCGAAAATTAAATTGTCATAAATTCTTCATTCATAAAATATAGACTGATTGATGTGTGCATATGATTAATCTTTGTTCGAAAGAAAGTGTCGTAAAGTCATCTTTTCCTTCGAAAATTGAATTGTCGTAAAGTATTCAGTCATGGAAGATCGATTAATTGATGTGTGCATATGATTAGTCTTTTCATTGAAAGTGTCGTAATTCCTCATTTCTTTGAAAACAAAAGTTTCATAAAGTCTTCCTTTCCTTGAAAAGAAATTATCGCAAAATCATCATTTTTATGAAAAGAGATTTTTGATCGATTGTGAATATTTCTTTTTTGTTCATCGTAGCATTAAGGGGTTTGAAAAGAAAATATTGCATCGTTCACATTGTAGTTTGTGAATGCTTGAAAGGAATAGCTAGGGAAATTGCATTAGTTGTGCTCTTTACTCTTTGTCAAAGCCCTGATTGCTTTATCCCTACTAGCTAAGGAATTTCATTGTTAAATTGAATGGAAAGAATGCTTATCGTATTAGTTGCATTTTAGTAATTGCAAACATAAATCACATGGTGAACCTTGAAAGGCATATTCTAAAGAAGATCAACTTAAAATTTATCTAAATTTACCTAATGGAGCATTGTCACCTAACAAAAAACATTTAGAGCTCTAGGCTAGAGACGTGTTCTGGCATCGTAAAACAAAGCAGTTGTCGCTAACTTGTCTGCAATACATCCTAAGTGTGATACCTCATTCCACGTACGTGAGTATATTGTAGCTCATCCACATACCTTCAGGTATATAGGGCGATGTTACATTACGTAAAGTATATGGCAATGCTCTCACTATGTGGTTTTGCATTAGACAATGCTTATACGGATTGGGTCTCCACGTACCTTTGGGTATATATGGGAGGACAACTCTAGGTTTCTATTCATTCTTAGGTAACCATGTTGGCCACCTTGTACATTGTGATACACCGAACACAACATTCGGGGAGATTTCCTGCCTGTACTTCTTGGTTCGCTAGGAGGTATTCTGCAGTTCACAATTGCTTGGTAAACCTTTTTTCCTAGATTATCCCTCTTTTGTTTTGTTATGTTACTTTGATTAAAATAAAATTAATTGACCATGGATAACATCCTCCTCGCTTGCTCCTTAGTTGATCTTAGGTTGAAATATATGGTGACAAATCCAATGTCCACTGATCAAGGAATTCCTTTGATGGGAATCCTAATCCTTTTCCTCCTTTCGGAAATATTTGTTCTCCTTATATGGCTCCATTGTCCCTTTCGGGATTTACCATTGGCTTGCCAGTATGGTTGTTTTCAACCTCCTTGGTTCAAAATACCGTGATTTCTTCGCAATAAATTACTCCTCCAACTGGAAAAAATCAACCTCCATTTGATCCTAAAGTTGACCCTTTGCCTTCTTCCTCAGTTGTTTCTTCCTCCCCTTCTTCCTCTTTTCCTGGTGAAAGTATTAGTACTAGTAACCACGTGGCTAAGAAGAAGAAGAAAGGGAAGAAGAAGAAGAAGTAAATTCAGCAGAGGGGCAACCAAGCAACCATTGCTTTGAATGCAAAATCTAATGAGAAATCGTCCATCAAGCTTCACAAAGTTCGATATCCATGCAAGCTTTGTGCGGGAGACCATCTTCTTCGAAGTTGTCCTAATATTCCTCAGATATTATAAGAATGGTCTTCTTGTTCACATCATCCTGTGTCATCAACTTCTCGAGATCATGCTGGTGACACACCATCAACTAATGATAGTAAATTTCATGGAAACAAGGGTAAAGTTAAGTTTCCATGTAGGTTATGTGAAGGGAATCACCCCATTCACCTTTTTCCCTATCTGGATGAAGCCAACAAAGTGTTGGATAACTGTCCTGCGTCACCGCAGCGACTTCCATCTGGTTACAGGAAACTTTCCCTAAATCCTTCACTAGTTTATGAATTGACTGACTAAAATCAATTATCGGTCAAACCCACTCTCCCTTAAAGTGAATCCTATGAGTCTATACCCGATCCAAATCAACAGGTCAAGGTAATAGTTGACCCGATTTCACCTTTAGTAAATCGTACTTTTCTCGAAGAGAGTGAATATGATATCACTCAAGTTCTTTTTGTTTCTTCTGATTCAAATGAGCTTGAGGGAATCCTTCTGTTCTATCAAGACATGAGGAAAATCCTCCCACTCTCATAACTCAAGAGGTTAATTCTCCCATTTCTACGATATCGCCTCCAAGTAGTCTAGTCACTTCCTTTGATTGGAACTGACTAGCAGGATTCGGTCTTCCTTCTTATATGCCTTTCCAGATCATAGTACAAGTTTGTGATATGATTGTATTTGGCACTATTATAGACTAAGGTGCATCTGTGAGTATCCTTTCCTCAAATTCTTGGAAAGCGCTTGGTTCGCCGCCGCTTGTGCCCGTTACCCAGAATTGGTTGGGTTTTAACAAAGGAACCAGTCAACCATTAGGGATCCTCCCTCAGTTACCTATTACTTTGGGAGGAAAATCACTTATCTAAACGTGATGGTAGTCCCAGGCCCTTTAGATTACAATTTACTTCTTGGTTGCGACTATGTTTATGGCATGGGAGCTATTGTTTCAACACTCTTTCGAGTGATTTGTTTCTCGCATGAAGGAAGAATTGTCACCGTTGACTAGATTTCATTTCCCAGTCCAAATATGGCTCCCATTCAACCATATTCCCTAAATGGTCCTTTTGTACCAATGGTATCATCCCCACCGCAGGTTAATTATGTGGCAACTTGTTCCATACCTACATCAATTGACGATCAATTCAGTGATGTTGTACAACATGTATCGGGGGCATTGGAACCAGATCTCTCCTTCATGACCTCTTATGAGTTATGATTGAATTCAAAGATAGTTATTTTAATGTGTCAACCTTGTTAAAAAATGAAACAGGTCAATGAGCATAGTTCCTTGTCTTGTGTCAAGCTCGTTAAAAAATGAAACAAGGGTCTACGAGGATAGTTCCTGGTCTTGTGTCAACCTCGTTAAAAAATGAAACAAGGATTATGAGGATAGTTCCTAGTCATGTGTCAACCTCATTAAAAAATGAAACCAAGGGATATGAGGATAGTTGTTTTACTGTGTCAACCTCTTTAAAAAATGAAACAAGGAATCTGAGCGAAGTTCCTTGCCTTGTGTCAAGCTCATTAAACAATGAAACAAGGTCCCAAGTTCCAAGTTGAGTCTTTGAGTAGATCTCATAAAATCTCAGTCAAGTCTTTCTCTTGAAATCGTAAAAGAACCTTCATTCCATCCACTTGATAGCCACAAGTAGTCTACTTAGGTGAATGTAATGAAGCTTGGGGGACATGCACCTAGTGGTAAAGTTACGTTCCCTTGTAGGTTATGTGAATGGAATCACCCCATTCACCTGTGTCCCTATCTGGACGAAGCCAAAAATGTTTTGGATAACCATCCTACTTCACTCAAACAACTTCCATCCGGTTACAGGAGACTCTCCCTTTCATCATGCTGGGGGCATGTAAACCAATGTCAAGCATAGTTTTTCGTTTCGAGCTTGTGTAAAAATGAAACTGAATCCAAGCATAGTTTTTTGTTTCAAGCTTGTGTAAACATGAAACCAAACCCAAGCATAGTTCCCTATAGTTCAAGCTTGTGTAAAAATGAACCCTTTCCATTTTTAACCCTCATGATTGTAATTATATCAACCTCTTTCATCATATGAGCCTTCATTGTTTTCATCCCATCACCACCATCCCTTTGGCCGATCATACACTTTCACTAGGTTGTTTTACCCTTTTTGATGAACAGTTGCAATGAGTGGTCCTATTGGCCAGCCTCTTCACATAAATCAACATGTTTTGAGAAGTTCCAACATCACTAGAACCAATTGCTACCCTAGACACCACTTGTTCCTCAAAATGGAGTCCTCTTTAATCTCTTTTCAGACACTCTAAATATGAAAAGATTGTCAAGTGCTTGTCTTTTCCACCTCATTAAAGAATTGGAAATGATATCTCTCTTGTATTATTTTACGCTTTTTCGGACTTGAGAGATTAACTTATGAAAAAGAACTTGTGTAGTTTCATTTTCGTCCCTTTTCAAACTCCCTTAAACATGAAAAGGATCGGGTTATCTTTGTCGTTAAACTCGTTGAAAACATCAAATAGTGACAAACTTGTCCATCTAGACAAGACCGAGTTTCACCTTTGCTAGACTCGTTAAAGCATCAAATAGTGATGGATTCACTCGAAGGGTGAAATTATACAACAAGAATATGTTATCCTCCTCAAGGTTGATAAAAAATAAAGAGGTACTAGTTAGCAATGACTGGGGGAAATTGGAAAAAGGGGAAAACACTTTATGGTAGCAAGTCGCTCTTGAACATGATACTTTCACCTCGTCACCATGATTATGTGGGTAGGGTCATTCAGCTGGATAGTTATCACACTGTTGGTCTATCAACCATCCATTACTTTGTTTTGGGTCAATTCTACCAATTCATCTTAGTGTCGCCGACATGTTCAAGAGAAGTCATTCAGTTCAAACTTCATCCTTTGCAATACCGTAAACCTTCATTTTCATTACTACCATTCCTGAACCTTGTGTCGTCAGTCGTTTTTTCATCTCCAAAATCATTTACCTCATTTCGTGTCATTGATGTGGGATACATCAAGGACCTCCTGCGATGAGTCACTTCTTGTCGACATTAGCGCATCATCCAAGAAGTTGACTTAGAAATACCCCTTCAATACCTTGAAGCTTGCATACATCAATGGCAGGTTTCTCACTTCCGACGATAGGTTGACATCATTGGCCTTCGACCAAAAGACTTTGTATGGTGTTCAATATCAAATCATTTATTCACACCATAAGAAATGTACGATAATACCTTGAGGGTCACTATCATTATCGGTGATTCCTCTTGCATCTACTAATAGCTTACATCATTGGCCGGTAAAGAGACGATGTCTTCCCATGTTCGACTTCATAACATCTATTCCATGGTTAGACTTGTACTTGAGCAAAACATTGGATGAGATTGAAGACCTCGGATCTAGTTTCATCCATCTAGGCTGCGATATATTCAAGAGTACTATATCAAATGTACAATGGCCTTATATTGATGGTCATCCATTCATGGGTCTATATATGTAGACGACTATATTTGTACATGTAATGAAAAGTTTATAAGCTAAGCATGGGTATTCCTTCCCTCAGCTAGTTCATGAGAAAAATCAAATTATCATGATATATGTATTGTAATTGATGCAGGTCACCTTCCGCTTCGAAACCTCCTCTCCACATGATAAATCATTTCACTCGACATATATATTTACGACTTCATGCTTTAGGGGGAAACTATTACAGATCCATTTGGGCACATTAACCCCAACCTACAGATCAGTACTATTAGGGCCCATCAAACCATAATTCAGTTTTTACATGCCCTAAAGAAGTCAACCATCAGAATGCCTAGCTTCCCATGAAGTTTCATTACCAAAATAATCCAGGGACTGCCTCTAAGAAGATCAACACAAGTAGGCCTTCATTAGGGTGCACTGCAATGCAAACCATAGACTGACAGGGAGCTATGCAACACACTTGGTCCCTATTTGGCCTACTTTGGGTGAATTTGAGCGAATTTCCATTGGGGTTTGAAAGATTCCTTATCCATTGGATCCCTCCAGAATTTTCTCAAACCTATCTACTCTTTGAGCTCGTATTTGGATGAGGAGGGGAGTTAAGGAACATCAATCCCTTATCCCTTCCTCCATGGAACTAAATCCTAAGTTTGGGAGGGCATTCATTATCACCATTTGTGGCATAACTTCCTTCATTCACCTATAAAGTGACCACTCATCTAAGTGATCAGGGGCTAGAAATTACTGAATTATAGGGAGATGTTGTTAGTATGAGATTTGATTTAATTTCAAGTATTATAATGATGTCAAAATGTATTGCTTGTTATGAGGAGAGGATGGGATTGAACTGAAGGAGTGATGCTGAATCGAGCAAATTGGGTTGTAACTCTTCCTTTTACTAATAAAGTGTTCAAAGCTTTTTCCATATGCTTGTGTTATTCATGTATGCTTTCATATGTGTTTCATGTACTTGATTCCATGCTATATTTAATCAATAGATCATTATCATATGCTTTTATTGGTTCTTTTCTTTTGTCTCTATGCAGGTATTCTTCAAGTGGATTAAGTACGAAGAGGAGCGACAAAATTGATCAGGGGAGATAAGGCGTAAGTGAAATCTATAGGTAGGCTTCTTTACCTCTTATTTAATTTGTTGATCATAGAAAAAGTAGAGAATGCTTTGCAATGTTGTTCTATACTTAGCTACTAGTCTAGGGGTTTAAGCGTTTATTCGTAGACACTAAAACTTCCCAAAACAATTTGTACTTTCATATGTGTAATATGTTATGAACTGATTCATAGTTGTCGCATGTATGTTTTTCCCTCGAATCTATGTTTACTTAGTTCTTTCCATGTCAGTGATCTATTGTGAACTGCTTTACAATTAACTTTTGGCATGTTCCCATTTATTGTATGTCTGATTGGGTTTGATCTCACTGATCTGTCTCATGGAATACCTCTTCTTATTCCTACTAAGACTTGTTTGTACCTCTTTCTACAATACGTCAATCTTGGGCTAATTTTGTTTCACTATCTAGGAATTTAACCCTTCTCCCCACTCTAACACCTTCTCATTTGATAATGAAGACTGGAAACATTTATGGTGGCATTCATGCCCACATACTGGATGGGGCTCCTATCACAAATGATGTGAGGTCTAATTGGGAATTCACAGCGAGGAGACCCCCTAGTTGTTGGCAGTACATTTCATCCCGTCAACAAATTGGTGCTAGGAGGGTCATATGACAAGTTGAGCCCTTGGAGCCTAAAGTTTACTCTAATATCTGAAAATGGCTTCGTCCCGAATCTTGCTCTCGAGGTTTTTATCTAGCTTGTCCATTTTTTAATGTTCAATCCCCAATGAGCCTCTCTATTAATTGTCTCAGTTAAAGTTTGATGGAAAGGATGGAACATCCTTGACTGAGCACATTTTTTATTTCCTTGAGTTTTGTGAATATTATGAGATCGACGATGAAGATTTTTCTTGGATGCTCTTCTTCCTCACCCTTGAGGGTCATGTCAAGTGGTGGTGCCATACATTGCCAGAAAATTCCATCCATTCATTCAAGAAACTCATTAGTAAGCTCTGACAAGTGTTTCACATGTACAATTTTCAAGATGTGTCAATAAGGATAAATGAGCTTAGGATGAAACTTGAAGAACCCCTCTTAGACTTTTCTAGTAGATGTATCCATGTTTGTTTTGAATTTCCTGAAAGAGATGTTGATTAGGTGTATTTGAGTGATAATTTTCAATGGATGGTTCTCGTTTATCTGCAACACCTTCAATCTGAAATAAATCCTAATTCTCATGAGTATCATGATAATATGCAAGTTACAAGTTATACAGGTTTCACCCCTAATCATGTGTTTCCTATCTCTCTAAATCTGGAACAATCTCAAGCCTTTGAGGAGGAGGTTACTACTTATGGAATTTCTCATCCCCCTCCTGATTTGTTGCATAATAAAATTTTGGTCGTAAATGGTTCAAATGATGAAAATTACTTTATGGGAAATGAATTGAATGGTATTGGCTATGAATCTCTCATACATCCCTTTCATCTTGAATCTAAAATTATGTTGATATAACATCTCTTCCTATTGATGGAACCAAGATCGAGTCCATTGAACATATGTCTCACTATATTCTTGGATCTCTTTCACCTCTCAGCAATGGCTTGGGAATTATCTCACATCAAATTGGTTGACCTCTCAAATCCAAGGGCCATGACATGCATGAAAATCCATTTTTCCCTCTAGCTGACACTAATGTGAAAGATGTGAGTACTGACCTAATTTGTGCCCCTTCATTTGACCCTTTTCATCAAGGGTCCCTGATTTATTTCATGCATCTACTACACCAACAGTTTCTACAAATATTCACATCTTTATCCTGCTCGTGTTGATTGCAATCATGTACATGTGAGTGATGTTTCACAGTCACAGTATGAGGATCTTGAATCTCTTGTTCCTGATCTCTTCCACCTACAGTATTTAACAGGTGAAGAAGAAGGCTTTACATCTCGACCAAATAAAGACGGTTTTCTCATTGCTCCTGTTAGGTTCATATACCAATAGGTTTCATCTTTCATGATTGACAGTGGAAGGGCTAAATATGTTCATCATTGCATGCTGTAAAGGTTCCATATTTTGTGTACATACTAGGAAATTAAAAAATGAAAAGAGGGTATGCCTTAAAAGAATAATCAAAATGCAAGAAAAACAATTGGTCAAAGGAATAGTGAAAATGAACCCCAAACTAAAGACCAGGAAAGTGGCAAGTTAAAATGCCACTACTATCTTTTGGCAGTGTCACAGTCTACAAATACTGCTGCTAATCATACTTGATGGATGGCCCAACAGTCTAATCTAGACCATGCCATGTTTAAATTGCTTGTTGCAGAATAGAGAATGGTTCTTGTCCAAACAGCTCAAGCTTGGCAGATGACTAGCTAGGTAGATAAATGAAGGAGCCCAACTGCTTAATCTGGGTCCTTGGAAGAAATAAGGGTAGATTTCGATAGGAGGGTAGTCAAAAGAAAAAGAGAACAATCAGGGTCTGCTAATTCAAGTGCACCCAATTCAAGGGAAGTAAAAAATGTTAGGATTGTTAGGTTGGGTAAGTAGTGTAAGGTTGCAGAAGTGAGGGGGCCATTACCATCTGGCTTACCAAGAGAAGGACTCATTCCATGCAGGGTATTGGCACCATGGCAGAGGTTTGAGGATATAACAATGGAAGCATGTCTAATTTCCCCCTTTTCCCCAAACATCATTTATTAACATTCCCAAGGACCTTGGGATCTGCCCAAGTGTCCTGTTTCACTTCATTCCATGACAAAGTACCAGGTCAAACTATGAAGTTCATTTAAGGAAAAGAAGCCACATTTCTTGTGTAAAAATCTTTACTCTCAATAACACTCATCCTCTATTCCTAAGTTTTACCTCTTAAAGCTTAGCATTTTCCCCTACATATTCACGTCACAATGTCATATTAACAACTAATGTATTATTTAGCTCCCTAAGCATTCCCCTTCCCTAAGTCTATAAGGATCTACATGAAAATCCCAAAAAATCTATGTAAATACCCTCCCCCTAGCAATATAGCTATACAGTCATGTCTTGGGGAATATTAATCCATCAGGGGCTAATATTAACCCTCCACCACCCTAAAATATGGGTTTTAATCAAAAACTTTGGTTAAAAATTAAAAATCCATAATCCTCGCCCTCATAAACCCCTCTTACCCCTTCCGCGCTAAAGTTTTGGTTTATAATGTTGTTTAAATAAAACATTTATAAACAGGTGCATACATTATACCCGCTAACCCTAAGTCAAAACCCACCCCGCGCGCGATTTAGTTAATTTATTATTTTAATCGGGCGGGTCCCCGTAGCCTTAAACCGCCGCATCGTATCCACCGCCAACCGTCCGATCGTTGGCCCCACAGATCTAACGGTGGGCGGTCAATCTCACCCGAGAGTAGGCGGAGGTTTAGCGTCCGGGGGGTTGGCGGTTTCACCGCCGTACCCCCACCACGCGTCAATCACCCAGGTTGTTCGAAGCCCCCCCCCCTCTTACCGCTTACCACTCAAGGGTGCTCTGGGGAAACCACAAACCGCCTGCCCCCGCGATGACGTTATACCCATGTCACCATAATGTCATCACCCTCGTCCGCCACCGCTGCTCCACGTCGCCTCCACGTCGTCCATCCGCCCGCATGCCCTGCCACCGTGTCACTGCTAGGTAGCCACCCACGTCAGCCGCCACGGCACCCTGCCGTACCCGGGCCCACCGATGATGTCATGCTGAGGTCATCGCCGAAAAGTCCCAAATTTGCATAAAATGTCACAAAATGACCGTTTTGTGTCATTTTCATTGGTCGTTTTGGGAGCGATGTGCATGCAGAATACGTCGTTTTGCTTCCTAAATCAAGAATTTACTCACCCAAGCTGCTGCCGCCCTCAAAGTCGACTCAAATTGCTCGCCATTGTTCCAGCTTGACACCTTCGGCATTGTAAAAACCAGGTATTTGCCACAGTTGACCTATTTCACCCCTATTTGTGCCATTTTTCTCCTAATTTCCTGTAAAAAATCTCTGCAAAGCTCCTCACAGTTGAATTATCCGCTAAAAACTACCTAAAATCTTGGTAAATTCCCTACACCACAAAGCTCTGCAAACCCGTGCCCTCCTGCGAAATTCACCGTTAAAAAGTAATTTTAAAAGCCGAGCTACCGGCTAAAGCTCATATAGCTGCACACTGATCCCTTTTATTAGAATTCCCTTTGCAAAATCCCAGCTACTTAGCTCAAAACACTCTGGTTTTTCCAGAGAGTGCCCCACAGTTCATCAACCCTGTGAAAAGTATTTTTAAACTCTCAGAATTGCTCACTCCCAAACACAATTCAGTAGGCAGTCTTCAGCCTTTTCACTAATCCTAAGCTCAAGCAATTATCTAGTAAATTTTAAACATGGCCACTCCATCAGCTCTAGATGTTGCTCCTATTAATCCACCCAGCAAGGAGCTTGAAGCAATGCCTCTAGTGGATAGTGATTTCCTCATTGCAGATTTTGTGGTAGAGAGGAACCACTTGCAGACCTTCTGCCAGCTGAGGAACAGTCACTTGGATAACAATGACATGTATGGCATCTGGGAGTCAAATCTGCCTATCTATTTCTTGCCTTCTGTGAATATCTTTCCTGAAATCATTCACCTCTGTGCAGAGAATTATGACCAAAAACTCAGAGCTGTTAAGTCTCCAGCTGGGAGCATACTCTTTTATATTACTCTTGATTCCATCAATCAGATGCTAAATTTCAAGCAAACCCAGCTGCTCTACCCTTTTTCCATAAAGTACTTGCTGGATGAAGGCTCCAAGCTCTCTAGCATTGAGATTGCTTCAGTTGCCAAAACTTTCATGAGAGCAGACTGCCAACCTACTGGGCCACCTCCTTTCCCATATGCAAATTTCAATGAGGTATGCAAGTTGCTTGTGGACATGATATCCTCTGTGTTGGGTTTCTCCACAAATGAACATGTTGATGAAACTGTGTTGGTCTTGTTATTTGCATATAGCCTTGGAAAGCCCCCTGCTATAAAATACAACTATGCCAAGTTTATTTCCAACAAGATACATGACCAACTGCTAAGGCTGAACAGGGAAGCAATATTCAAATATTCATCATACATCTATCACCTGTTCATGTACTATCAGACAGATTGCTTCCGGTGCCCTATCAAGAAGTTGGATTCACAGGGTGAGAGGACGTTTGTCATCTTTTGGTCTTCATTTTTCCATCAAGTCCAGAACTCTCCCTATTCCTACTGTGAATTCATTGACCAATTTGTCTATCCAGTCACATGCCTCTTGAAAATAACTCCTCCTGCTAGATTGTCAAAGGATATGCAGAAAATCTTACAGCTATCCAGGAATTACAAAATAGGTGATTGGTATTTATACCAAAATCACATAGTCATCAGGATCTATGGTTGTGAGCTCTGTCCTTACAGGCTCCCAAGATATGTGCCTATGAGATTGTTTGCCTTGGAATACTATAGGCAACTCATAAATTCCGACCTTACACACTTTCATAGTGCCAAGAATAAAGCCAATCTCAAATTCAGAGACCACCTAAGCCCCTTCATCATGAACAAGAAAGATGGTTGGCAAGAAGCTGATCAAATACTGGGGCAACAACTTAAACTAAAAGGAGTTTCTGGTGGGTCCCTTATGACCCTGAAGGCTTTATCAGTGCTAGAAGAGTCAAGTATAGGCTGTTAGCCTATAAACATTGTCCATATCCACAAATTGAACACTTTGCCAACCAAGATGAATGGGTGCCTGGTACATTAGTAGAGGAATTTACTCAGGAAGAGGCAATGGAGAAGAATGTGAAAGATTTAGAGAAAACTCTTGACTTGGATTCTTTTCAGCAGGTCACATTCAAGCTACCAGTCCAAGTCGGAGAAGGCACATCCACTACTGCAGCTGCACAGACCACCCAACAGGCATCTACAACGACAACAACCACAACAAAAGGGAAAGAAGTGATGGATGTACAACAGGAGACAGAGGCAGGGCAGCCCAGCACTTCAAAAGATCAAATTCAAGGGAAAGCCCCCCACAGCAAACTGAAACATTGCAAATTCCAGTTTTGCAAACTCCTCTCAATGAGGAGAGAGGCAGGAAATGAGATAGAGAGGAGCCCACACCTCCAAGTGGGTCAACACAGCAACCGAAGGCCAAGAGGCCAAGAATTGACCCTTAGACCGAAGAAGAACACATCAGTGAAGAAAGAGCAGAAAGCCAGAGCAGAGAAAGAGAATCCAGCCAGCAGACTGCCACTAGTTCATTCCAGCAGGAACAAGCTATGCATCAAAGTACAGAGGTGTCCTCGTCCAGGCAACAGGGCAAGCAACCAGTTGGAATCAAAGGAACCTTTATGGAAATCAAGGCCCAAAATGAACTCTTGAGAGTTCAACTGTATGATCAATTCTTAAAGGCAACACCATCCAAGCAGCAGAGATTGATGGCAGCATATGATATTAAGGAGGACAAGATGATCTTTACTCATCTTAAGCCTAAGGTTCCAAAGCCCAGATCATCTGCAGACTACACAAAATCAAGTCTAGAGGTCCTCTCCAAGGACATACATCCCATGGATCAAATTCAACTGCATAAGCAAACAGGGGAAATGGTGTATGCCACACTTGCAGACAGGGCCATGCTGGCCCATCAGTTAAAAGAGTCACTAAAGAATACAAATACACAGCTAGATTTGGAAAGGATGTCTTCCACTGCTAAGGATAATAGAATAAAAACTTTGGAAGACATAATCATCGATCTAGGACATGATCCTAAAGATCCAAAGGGTATTAAAGCCCTTATGAAGAAAAAGGAGGATGACATTGCTGAACTAAGAAAGCAGGAAAAGCTGCCTCCAACCATTCACCCTCAAACAGCAGAACTTGCACAGGAAAAGCAAGTTGATGAGACCATGGATTTGCTTCTGAAGATGAATCAGAGAATATTACAGATGGAAGCAGAATTGGAAAAGGCATTGTAGGACAAGCAAGGGGATTCAACCTCCCAACCCCCTCAAACTTCTGCAACTCTTGGCCCTGCTCCTCCTACACAAGCAGTAGCAGCCCCTCCTGCCATTCCAGCACCTACCACAGCCACATCAGCAACATAAGCAACAACAACAGCAGAATCAAGCATGAGCATGGAGGACTTAATGAAATTTGTCAAGGAACTTGAGGTTCAGGTGACAGAAATTAATGAAGCCAAGGAGAGACTGGCCAAGCTAGAGGCCAGCTATGATAAGTCCAAAATGAAAGTGGCAGAGAAGCAGAGAGAGATAAAGGCCTTGGAAACCAAAGTGAAAGCCTTGGAAAAAGAATCGCTTCTAGGCAAAACTCTGGCAGAAATCAAGAAGATCATATGGGCCAAAATTGGCCAATCAATCCATGACCAATGGAGGTCAATACAGGCAATACATGAGCAAATTGAACTAATAGGCATAGCTCATGTTGAAATACAAAAGGCCAGAACAGCACTAGGAATCATGCCTGAGCAGGCTAATAAAATGATACATTTCCTCAATACTCACACTAAGGAGGAATTGGCAGCACTGGATATAAATAGCAGAACAGACACTATCCTGACAGCCAAAAAAGTGCTGACCTTAAGAAATTTCACACAAACTCTAGAGAGGAAATGTCAGGATATGAAGGCAGAAATAGATGATTTCGGGGCAAATATAACAGTATTGCAAGATAGAGGATTTCCTAGCCTAGTGACTGGTACTGGACAACTTCTGTCATATGATCAATACATCACAAGGATCAACAACTATGTTGAAAATCAGATTACAACATCCACCAGCTCCACAGAAGAAGCAGGGCCTCCCTCTGGGCAGTCTTTGTATGACAAACTAGAGAATTTATTTTTTATTGAGCATGAGATTAATCATCTGTTTGAAGTGCCTCCAAATTTCTACAGATATACTGAAGTAGATGAAACGCTCATAAAAATAAGGAGACATCAGCTACCTCCAACTGATTGGTGGCAGGAAATGCTGGAAGTACTGCCCAGGTGATCCAAGTATATTATTCCTTTTTGTAAAAATTCAGATCTCAGTCACAGTACAGGTCAGCAGAGAATCAAGCACGTAGATATCACAGGAAGCATCCGTATAGTGACTCATCAAAGCATTCAGACAACAAGCTCAATAAACACAGATTTAAAGACACAGCTACAGCCAACTTTGTTGATCCAAAAAGTCAAAATTTTTCTGACAGAAAGACAGCTGCCATATCAACATTAATTGCTATAGTTATTTCTTTCATTTACTTTTTGTAAGAGAGTTGGTGGTGTAATTTATTGCACAATAACTCACTATCTAGATATTTTGTATCCTATTTTTGTATATATATCCCCTCATAGAACGTATTGAGGGTCAGTTGTAGTGAAATTCTCTCAGAAGAGCTGCATTGTATATCTCAGATTTTTTGCTAATACAAATGGCTGGAGGAGTTCCTGGTTCCTATACTGTCTGAAGGTGGAAATGAAGGACTGTGTTATGTTGCAGAATTCCTGTATCATTTAATGGAACAATAAGTTATTCTGAACCATGTTCTTGTCTTTCTGTGTATGCAAAAATTCACATATGCTTCATGATCATAGAAAATAGGGAAAAAGATTAGCTTAGGATTTGTTTGAATACACCCTATGCTCAATCCCTATTTCTAAATATGTTTTCTTCTGGATTAGCCATGGATATGAATTCTTAATTGCTCATATTTAAACTAATTCTCTCACTGTGAATATTGTTTAGGAATTCTTAACTGCTCTTAAACAATACTTTCATTTTTTCCTTTGTTAGCATAGTGGAAGATTCTTAATTGCCTTTCACTCCCTAACGCCATAACTTCATTACCTGATCTTAAAAAATTGTTCCACAGATGCCTATCTGGCTTTACAACAATACTCTTTTTTCAGAAACATACTTCAGCAATACCCAGTCATGAACTCCATTGCCCAATGGCCCAAACTATTCTATAACTTATATCTCAGCTCTGTTTGAATTCACCAACCAACCAAATTTAAAACAAAAATCAGCACACCATAACTAGCCTAAAATCACCCACCAACAAAGCTAAATTATAAAGAGAGAGCCCTCTTTGGTTGCAGGTAGGCTAGGACCTGTAACTAAAAGACTGGTTAGTGGTTACCTCGGCCGTATTCCCTTTAGGAAGCAGGGAACAACCTGAGTGATAACAGCTTCATCTTCACTTTCAATCCAAGAAGAGCCCTATGTGCCAGATACCAAACCTAATCGAACTGGTGGCTTCAATAGTTGTCATTCTTTCAAATACATATTTTCCCATAACTATGATGATTGTCATTCGTATCCACCTATTGATCTTATGAAGCCACCATAACATGATGATTCACCTTATGAAGGTTCAAGGACTCATTAGGAGGTTGAGGCACTTTATCTTCCGCTAATGGTTATATCAAGTTCTCACGTTCCTAATGAGACCCTTGAACCAAGTCAAATTAGGGTTTCTTAAATTAGGGTTTTTGCACATCACTCTCCTCTCAAAATCATCTTGCCGGATGCAAGCTCATCTTAGAAATCCCCTTATTCAAGTGAGGTTTCTCAGAACACATCTTTCCACCCACTATCAGCTGACATGCACCAACCTGTATATCTTAATTTGTTTGTTGAAGGGAGCACTCTGGTCATTGTCTCAAATTGTTTTTATTGTTGCCTAGCCGGTATGGTTTGTGAATGTATACAATCAAATGATGTATTACAATCTCCTATATGGGAAGGTGCCAATTGCCTGACCTCTCCTCTGCATGAGACTATTCCAGTTGATTCAGTTCATTCTTGGGAATCTAAAGAATCTGATTTGTTAAGCTTCCAATCTATCAATATTCAAACATCTGATCTAATCGAAAATATTTTCACTAATAGTTGTCATGTCACATCTAATGATGGCCATGTGCATTCACTTCTCAATCTTGCGAAACCACTGATATTTGATGGCTTGTTGTTTGAAGGTTCAGAGATTTATCAGGATGGTGAGGCACTTCAGGTTCTGCTAATGGTTATGTCAGGTTCTCATGCCCTCGACGAAATCCATGGAAAACTTCAAAGTAGTGTTTCATAAGTTAGGATTTATGCTCTTGAACCCTCAGGTATCTGTTGTGGCCACCAACAACCCCCCTTTTATTTAGTGTTATTACTAATACTAAATAAATGGGGACCCTTAGCTAAAAATTCAAAAAAATCAATTAGTGATTGTATTTCCTTTTCAATAATACTTACCATCATAAACTTAAGAAAATACCTTTGAAAATATCTAAAAAACTTATGTTTTGTGATGAGGGAAGACAAAATCACTCCTTAAAGGATATCGCATCGCAAAAAAGATAACAACAAGTTTACTTACAAGCTAAACTCTAAAATCGCAAGAATGCTCTACCCTTTTTCCATAAAGTACTTGCTGGATGAAGGCTCCAAGCTCTCTAGCATTGAGATTGCTGCAGCTGCCAAAACTTTCATGAGAGCAGACTGCCAACCTACTGGGCCACCTCCTTTCCCATATGCAAATTTCAATGAGGTATGCAAGTTGCTTGTGGACATGATATCCTCTGTGTTGGGTTTCTCCACAAATGAACATGTTGATGAAACTGTGTTGGTCTTGTTATCTGCATATAGCCTTGGAAAGCCCCCTGCTATAAAATACAACTATGCCAAGTTTATTGCCAACAAGATACATGACCAACTACTAAGGTTGAACAGGGAAGCAATATTCAAATATTCATCATACATCTATCACCTGTTCATGTACTATCAGACAGATTGCTTCCGGTGCCCTATCAAGAAGCTGGATTCACAGGGTGAGAGGAGGTCTGTCATCTTTTGGTCTTCATTTTTCCATCAAGTCCAGAACTCTCCCTATTCCTACTGTGAATTCATTGACCAATTTGTCTATCCAGTCACATGCCTCTTGAAAATAACTCCTCCTGCTAGATTGTCAAAGGATATGCAGAAAATCTTACAGCTGTCCATGAATTACAAAATAGGTGACTGGTATTTATACCAAAATCACATAGTCATCATAATCTATGGTTGTGAGCTCTATCCTTACAGGCTCCCAAGATATGTGCCTATGAGATTGTTTTCCTTGGAATACTATAGGCAACTCATCAATTCCGACCTTACACACTTTCATAGTGCCAAGAATAAAGCCAATCTCAAATTTAGAGACCACCTAAGCCCCTTCATCATGAACAAGAAAGATGGTTGGCAAGAAGCTGATCAAATACTGGGGCAACAACTTAAACTTAAAAGGAGTTTCTGGTGGGTCCCTTATGACCCTGAA
>APFE030895635.1:0-21762 GCA_000404065.3 Pinus taeda
TACAACTTTAATAAGATCAGGAGAATGACGATGACTGCTGAATGGCACGAACATCTCGATCAAGCGCTGTCCCTTTTTGCGAAGAAAAAGGGGGTGTACTGCTATGGGTAGTTGACACGCAGCGGTCAACAGGTTCCTCATCCCTCTTCAAATTCACTGAGGGTGAAATCGAAGCAGAGAATATTATCAGAATGGCGCAGCAGAATATGGCTTACCTAAAGATCACTTCATTGGGAAGACTAGATCTTAGGGTGGAAGGAAAGGCATCTTAGTTTGACCATTATGCGAAGGAGTGTCTGAATGGTAGGGACACATCACCTGATGATGATAATAATCATTCCAGGGACATCTTCAATGATCAAAGGAATGATAGTGCAGGTCATCAAGGTAACGACTGACTCTTCAAGAAAGCAAGGAACCCCAGGTATGAAGAATCAAATGTTGTTTCTGACAAGATAAAGAAGTGCTATCTTGTATTGGCCCTCTCCTTCAGATTCTTTGGGAATCTGGCTTATTGATTGTAGTGCTTCAATGCATTCCATTAGATAGAAGGGTGCTCTCTCTAATTTGGTAGAGATGGAAACAATCGTGGGATTATACTTGGAGCCGATGCCACCTATATCCCAAAAAGGGTGTAGGGAATGTTACCTCTCAATTGAATGAGGGTAACTCGATTCACTTACAGAATCTCTTTTATGTACCAGATCGCAAGAAGAACTTGGTGTCCATTTCAGCAATGAAAGTCAAAGGTTTCAGGGTGGCATTCATCGATGGAAAGGTACGTGTCTAAAAAATAAAACTTTCTAAGGATGATTTTGATTTCAGGGTTGGCAATTTGTATCAAGGTGCAGGATGGTCCATTGGGGACCATATCAATTGACACATCTGATCTATAGCACCAAAGGTCTACTTATGGGGCCCTACCTGATATGAGTCAGATGGCGACTCAGATGTCTGAATTCAAGAAGAGCATGAAGGTACATGTCTGAGATGTACCGAGGGAAAGTCTTATAAGGGGACCATTCCCCTCATGTAGCAGGTCCACAAGTTTGGAACAACCCGAGGAGTTTGAGATTCATGATCGGGAATCTCATGTATACATGTGGAAGAAAGCCCTCTATGGCTTGAAGTATAACACCCCGGGCATAGTATGAGAAAATTGATATCTGTTTGATGAAGCTGAGATTCACTAGGAGTGAAACCAATCCAAACCATTGCTCGAAGGTTGTGGATGATAGACCTCTCATACCGGCACATTTTGAGGACGACCTATTTCTGACAGGTGCAGACCCTCTCACTTGTAGAAGTAAGAGGGAGTTGGATTCCAAATATGAAATGGTAAATTGCAAGCCCGTGACTACCGCAAGGATATTAACTTTCAGAAGTTATATGGTGGTGATGCTAGATCAGATTTGGGAAATGCCTCTGAGTTTCATAAACTCATCTGCGTTGATGTTCTTGGTGAACTTTCGTCCGTATATATGTTTTGCAGTTAGCATGGTGAGCTCATATTTGGTTGAGCCTCACTAGATTGGTGCCAAGAATCTTCTGAGATATCTTCAGGGCACAATCTCTCATGGATTGAGATACACTGCCGGAAATATGAAAGCTGCATGATTATTCGAATGTTGACTGGGTAGGTAGTGTGGAGGATCGCTAGAGCACTTCCCAGTGTTGGTTCTTTGGATTCTGCTTCGATATCATGGATGAGCAGGAAGCAGAAATCGGTTGCTATAAGCACCATTGAGACCGAATACATAGCTATGAGTATGATCTCGTGTGAAGCTGCCTGGTTGTGGAAACTCATGAGTGAGTTGTTTGTACACATCATGAATACCACTGTGATTCTTTGTGACGACCAGGGGGGGGATTTGATTATTGAGGAATCCCGTATTTGATGATTGCTCCAAGAGATAGACATTAGATACTACCTTATCCGGGATATGGTAAGTCAATGAGGAGGAGGCTCCATCGCATTGAGACTGGTGTACATGTCACAGACACTTTGTCAAAGCCCAGGGGAATGGTCAAATCTGTGATTTTCTCAAACGACTAGGAGTCGTTGAGAGACCTTTGTATAAGGGTCCTACATGTTGCATGCACTGAGCTCTAGGAGCTCTAGAGGGCTTGGGGTACTTACTGGAGCGACATACGACCACAAGCGACTCACCCTCCCTTAGTGGTGCGCTATGTACAGGGTGACAGGTTCAACCTTTCCTTGTGACACCTCGTCGCGACTATGGAACAGGATGATTAGTTCTCCTATGGGTCAGGATGATTAGTTCTCAAGATCACCTTCCTCTGTCTTGGAAGGTAGACTCAGTAGGCCTTTGAGACCTCACTGTAGCCCATAAATGCACCCTTCTCTGACAAAGGTGTTGGAATTTAGGTAGCTCAGAAGGTTTTCGCGAGTGGAGAAATCCCACCAAAAGGGAGTTAGTTGGGCAAGTTACCCAAGTGGTTGGGGTTTTGATCCAAAGTAGTGGGCTTGAGACCCAAGTTAATTAATTGTTCAATCTAATTTGTGATTCAGTGGTAAAATAGGGGTTTCTTGAGGGATAAGGAAAACCCTCAAGATCACTCACACTAAAGTATAAATAAGAGGCCAAAGGAGAGGCCTAGACACACTTTGAAGGAAAACATGTGTGAAAGAAGTGAGCCCTAGGAAAAAGTTGAGTTCTGTCCAAGAAGGCCGCAGACACTAATGTAGTCGCAACTATTTGAGACGGCTGAGTAAGGGTTTTGGGCGAGTAGATCTGTTTTGGAGAGCGAGGTTGATCTTTTAAGGTGAAGCTGAAGCCTGGTCTAAGAGTCTAGGGCTGGCCGCAGCTCAAAGGGAGGCAACAAAAGAAGGACCGAAGCTCAGACCATGGAGATCGAGGGCACAAGGAGGCATAGTTAGGAGCGCAAAGGGTTTCAAGCAGAAGACAACGAGATTGTTAAGACCTAATAAAGGGTTGTTAGGGATATGCCGAGGAGCAAATCAAGTGGACCGAGCTCTGTGAGTTAACTGTTCAAGGTCTTTTGTTTGCTCAGAGGAGTCTGAATAGCCTTCCTTCCACTGGATGAGGGTTTTGTGTTAAGAGGATGCTTGTTTGTGACTGCTAGAAGTGGCCCAAAGCCTCAAGAATGAGTTTGTACTGAGTATTATCCTGGCGATAGTGAGGAGCAAACCATTCTAAGTGTGGAATAGACTATTCGAGGGAGGAAGGAAGGCATCCAAGGTTAAACAAAGCAAAAAAAGGGTAGATCGAGGCTGCCTGGATAGGGGCAAGGCTAGGCCATGTTGTCGCTCAAATTGTACATGCAAGATGCAACAACGATCAAGACGGGGGTTGATCCCTGCCCTCTCCGTTCTAGCTATCTCCCTACAATAGGCTATGGGGGGTAGTCCCTATGAAATGTGAAGATGAAAGACTCGTCGACAACTGACAAGTCCGGGAGACACAACTGAATGGCCTAGCAACTTGGTTAATTTAGCAAGTTTATAGATTTGATTAGATTACCTTGAAAGACCAGTGCCTTAAATGGAGTCAAAATACTTGCTCTATGTGAATTATCTACCAAGCCACCAAATGAATAGTTGCTGCTTTAGTATGCTTCACTATCCTATCTGAAATGCAATGCCTAAAACTAAGTGAAATGCAAGATCTTGGTTTATTTTAGATTAGATGCCTAACTAGATGAGTCCTTTCCCTTAGCTATTTTGAAACTAGTCTCTAGAGTAGGTTGTGGAGAGAAGCCTAGGGAAAGATTTCAATGGCCATATTAACAATACCTCCCCTAGAAATGTAACCACTCTATGCCTCTGGTGCTGCAGAGACTGTGGATCTGAAGATTGCAAGGCCATTGTGTTAACCACTAAAGAGGGTCTATACTTCGCAATCTAGATGAGACAGGTGGCCCTAGAGTCTTTCAACCAAGCTTATGCTTGGAGTTAAGTTAATTAAATGCAAGGCTAACCTAAAATACAAGTGCAAAATATGAATGATTATCTTAAGGTGAAGTTGTTAAATGTTTTAAGTACTTGGAGACAAATTACAATGATATTCAATTTAGGACAATGAAGTACTTAGCAATGTAAAATGACAATCTTCACCAAAAGAAAAACGCTTAATGAAACAAGATAGATGGCACCAAAATGTTGTCAAGATCTAGGTAGATAATCGCTCATGAAGTAACCATAAATATTCAAATTCAATGCTTCTTTCAATAATGCCAATTAGATGATGATCTTTAAACACAATTAGCAAATTCCTAAGGTCACTTTAGATTACAACAATGGAATGTCAATGTGCCAATTAGAGACAAAAAGAGCCAATCTCAGGATTACTGTTATGATTGTCAATGAATTGCTTTTTGAGTGACTTGATTAGCAAGAAATAAACTTAGATATGAAGCTCACTTGCAACAAGTTAGTAAATCCACAAGAAAAAATATAACCAATTATCGAATTATCCACCTCTCTAATAATGACAGTTAGAGTGTTAATTAAGGTTGTCATTGATGTCAATATGGCATTGGCTGGGATGGAAAATATTCTTGTAGATGTCAGATGATGATGTCAAAATTACTCTTGATGGAAGAAGTGCCAATCATGTACCTAATTATCTAGAAGCACTTGATGACAATTCTTGATGTACATAATTAGAAGACTGCCATTGTATCCCTATGACATACACTATCTTACCTCTGACACTTGCAATGGAAGAATACATGATGACATGTCCTACCTCCAATGATGTGAAGCCACAATCCTTGATGTCCTTACCTCCAGTGATGAAAGATTTCATGATGCTGCATTTGATTGATGACATATCTCTGCACTATCTTGAGGACATGGTGACATTAATGGTGACCCTATGAAGTAGAAGGAAAAAATAATGAAGAAATCCACCCATGAAGGAGAAGCCCATCTACGAAAGATTATTGATGGCCTCCATTTCTGCACTAATTAATGACCAGTCACATTAAAGAATCTTTTTCTTCACCTTAGAGGGAGAATCTCACCAGGAGACCTACACCATCTTGAAGAGCATAATTTTAGCTTTCCAACGAGCTCTTACTTGTCTAAAAAATCCTAATAGTTTGTGAGATATTGAATTTTTAAGACTAAGGAAAATTACACCTAACAGTGAGCCGACCTGTGCAAAGTTATATCAAGTCGGCCTCAATTCCAAGGGTTGTGTCCCTTCATTCCAGAGTCGAAATCACTATAAATACAAAGCGTAGACACTCATTTCAAGCACAATTTTTGGTCAAGATTTCAGAGAAGAAACAGAAGCAGGATAGGAGGCCGAGGAGGTTTGTTTGGGCTAATTTCTGTGATTGGGTTGTCATCTAAGAGCTAAAGAAGTGCAGATCTTAGAACAGTGACTACATTTTGTGGAGAGATACTTGTAAAAATGTGTGGCAGCAACCTGTGGAGATAGTCCTCACCTCAGAATTGAAGTAGCTCGGACTGTGGGTGTTGTTCAACTTGGATTGTGTATCAAACATTTTCGCTGAACTGTGGACTGTGTTTTTCCGTTGACTGTGGGACTGTGGGTGTTGTTCAAATTCAGACTGTGACTCTTCTATATTACGGACTACAGTGGTGGACTTTTGGTGCTCAGACTTCAGTGAAATAATAATACTTCGTCTTTATGACTAGTTCACCACTCAGACTGCTCTTTTCACTATACATTTGTGGACAGTGACATTCTCGGAGCTGCTGAATGTTCAGACTGTGGCTTGGGTGCTCAGACTCACATTCATTACAGTGATACAGGTGACATATATATAATATATATATATATATAATGACAGTAATCTAGAGAAAAAACAGTGACCTTTTGTGGCATATATATATATATATATATATATAGATATGACAGTAATCTAGAGAACGAGCAGTGACCTTTTGTGGCATATATCACTGTGGCTCAGGTTCTGTGAATATGCAATAACACACCTTCTTCATGGTGGCACAAGTTCTTGGTGGCTTGGATTAGACTTAAAACTAAGTTGGAAGGGTAACATATAATCTACTCAAGTGCACAACTTCTCGGTGAAGTGGACAGTCACTGTGGCATTTCATATATATACTTGACTATGTATAAAAGAAGGTTGGCATACATACTCTCTTGAAGATATTATTGAAAACATTGTGAAAGCATTTGAAGGGGCTCTTGGTGCAGATCTTTGGACTTAACTTGAAGTAATCTTTGGGACTAACCTTGGACCAGATTTGAAGAAGGTACATAACTATTATTTGAGCTGGTGCAGAACTTGGTGCAGTTCATTGAAGACACATTGAAGTGTTGTATTGAAGATCATAATGCAATGTTGATGTCATGATGAGGTAACTTGAAGAGATTGGTTGTGGATGACAATGGTGACACTTTTTGTATGACAAGGTTGTCATTGATGACGTGACGTGGAGACTAAGTGAAGGGATAACTGAAGATTGACAGGGCTCGGTGAAGAAGACTTTGGGAGCTGTGAAACCAAACATATCTTGACAAAGAGAAGCTATACGATTGGTGTCCTTGGAGTTGGTGCTCCTAAACTCAAGGTTGGTGCCTTGGATAAGATAGGGTCGAAGCCCTAGAGATCAAAGCCTCACTAAAGTCCAAGTAGGTGGTTGGCACATCCCAAGTTGGAGCCTAGTTGTCTTCTTCTAGGGTTGGAGCCCTACCTATATTGTACTTGATTCATTGTAAAGATTATATTAATAAAAGCATTTATTTATATTGTTCATTTTGTGTCCTAAATATAAGTGATCTAACTGGTAAAAGTAAGAATTGAAAAGAAACACTGATTCACCCCACCTCTTTGTATTTCCAACAATTGGTATCAGAGCGAGTACTTTCACTCAAAGCCTAGCAGCTCGAAGGTTGATCCTTAGAACACAAATGGTAAAGCCAAGGAAGAAAGCCTCCAATCCTCCTAAAGATGTCTCTTCCTCAACCTTGAACACTGAAGACAAGCAAATTGAGAAAGTTCCAGTGTTCAATGGAAACTTTGATGTATGGAAGGTAAGAATGAGAAATTTCTTAATGGCTCATGGCGTTGGAGTATGGGAATCAGTGATTATTGATAACATGATGGACGATGAATCCAAGGAGTACAATACAAGAGCAATGAAGACAATTTTGAATGGGATGTCAAATTCTATAAAGGCCAATTTGGAAAAATGTTCGTCAGCAAAGGGTATATGGGACAAACTTCATGACCTTCACTCAAAAGGAGCTTTGACCATGACCACTAGTCAAGAAGATGATGGAAAGCAAGAAGGAAATTCAGAACCCATAAAGGACGCTGAAAATAAGAATGATGACATCAAGGGCAAAGAAGACCTAGAAGAAGAAGAAAGAAAAGGAGACTTTGAAGAAGATCTCCTGACTAAACCTATAGTTGCCATGGAAGAGATTAACAGTTTGAAAAAGGAAAGGGAGGAACTTAAGAAGAAAGTGCAAGATGGTGACCAACACAAGACAAGGAAGGAAGCTGACCTTTTCAAGCTTCAAGTACTAGAAAGAGATGAGGAGCTCACCAAACTTAAGGAGGAACTTCATCAAAACAAAAGAAAGCATCATGAAGAAGTCATATCCATGACAAATCAATTGGATAAGGCAAAGAAAAGGGAAGAAACTTTGTCAAGCCACCTTGAGCAAAGACTCAAGAGCTTCAACAAACTTGAAGCAGAAATTGGTCAATACAAGGAAGAGGTCTCCTCTCTTAGATCTCAACTAGAAGAAGTAAGGAAACAAGCACAAGGAGCTGAGAAGGTGATGGAAGCTTTGGCATTCATAGAAGGACAAGTTGATGAAGTAAAAAGGAGCCCTGTGATATGCCAACTAGAAGAAAATGATGATGACATCAACAAGTTAAGATCATAGATCACTTCTCTTAAGGTCCAATCATGTGAAGCAACCAAGATGAAAGAAATGGAGATCATTCTATCAAAGAAGGATGAAGAATGCAAGAAAATGAAGTATGAAATTGTCTTTCTTAAAAAGGAAGTTGACTTGCTAAATAAGAACTTGAAAAGTTCTCAAACCCTAGATGACATCCTAAGTCATCAAAGGTATCCCCTTGATAAATCAGGTCTTGGCTATGCATGTGAATCCTCAAAGCAAGAATGATAATGCTTCAAACAACGAGGATGTGAGGAAGCCAGAAAGAAAGGTTGATGCTCCCAGTTCAAGCAAAGGCAAGGAGAAGAGTCAAGACAACTATGTAAGAAATCCTACTCCAAGGAGACTTGCAGATAGAGGAGAGTTGTAAAGGTATAAGGAAGATTCTGCCCAAACCATTTCTGGGTATTGGAGATCTCATGTGCTTTAGCCTCTCCACAAATTTTCGTGGCTAGAGCACATCTGATGCTAACCCAAATCAATACTAATCCATTCTGCTCCGAATTGTAAGGAGCTGCCCACTCTCTTCTTATGCCCTCCCTAACGCAAAAATTGGTGAAGTCCTTATCGACATATTCTCCACCATTGTCTGAGTGCAAAACTTTTATTTTCTTTCCTATCAGATTCCCCACTAGAGCCTTGAACTTTTTGAATCGACAGAAAACCTCGTCCTTGGATTTCAGAAAATAAATCCAAGTTTTCCTTGAGTGGTCATCGATGAAGGTGACGAAGTATTTGGAACCACTAAGAGCTTTAGTGGACATTGGTCTGCAAATATCCCAGTGTATCAATCCTAGTACACTCTTGGCCCTGTTTTTACTTCTAGGAAATGTTGCTTTGGCATACTTTCCCAAAACACATCCTCTGCATACATTATCTCGTTCTGTATTAAGATCTGGAACTCTTGTTACAGTTTTTCTGAGAATTCTCAAAGCCCCATGGTGCAAATGTCCCATTCTTCTGTGCCATAGTTCATTCAAATTCTTGTCTCCATTATTGCTTATCAGTGCCATTGGTGATTTTAGCTATAACCTGTACAACCTGTTACTTTTGATTCCAATCTGCACTTTCTTTTTCCAACTCGGATGTTTGACATATACTTTCTCCTTAATGAATAAAACGCCATAGCCCTTGCTTTGAAGTTGTGATACGGAAAGTAAGTTCATCCCTAGTCCTGGCACATGCAGCACATTGGTAGCTCGAAACCGCTCTCATGTTTCTGTTTGAAAAACTATGGTACCCTTCCTTACTACAGTACACTTTGCCTTATTCCCCATGGTGATTTGAAAATTAATCCTTTCCTCTTGATAATCTGAGAAACATTTTCAGATTCCTGTCATATGCGAGGAGGCTCCATTGCCTATATACCACAACTCTGATGATGCAAAGCTTGTTACACAAGCAACTTTTTCTTCCAATCTGGAAGCTAGCATAGAGAAATCGAAATTTCTATCACTTGTGCAATTTTCTAAAATTCTGCACGAGTCCCCTGACGTAGATGCCTCTGCATCATGATCTCGACCCATAATTGATTTTACCTTCTTGTCGTTGATTCTTTCCTTTGATACCATGTGAAAATTCTATTATTGCAGCGATTGATTTATTTTACCTACTTATTTTCCAATAGGTTATTTACGAAATCCCTTCAGTAAATATTAAAATAAATTCTACTGCAGAGATCACACCATTATACAGAAACAAATACATGCACAAGAATCAAACACATCAACACAATTATTTTTGGACAATTGTCCCAGGAAAAATCCAATGCGGGAAAACCGGTGCAGCAGAGGAGGATTTTATTAATCAACTTTTCTTGAGTACAACTAGGGTACCAAACTAGCTCACCCAACAGAGATAACAACACGACAATAATACCATAAAATCCTATGGCGCTTCCCCTAGGCTCAACATCAGTCCAGCCGGCCTCTGTGCAGCTCCCAAACCCTCTGCTTCAGTACTCTGCCTCACTACATCAGCACTTGGCCTCTCTGCGTCACCCACGCAGACCCTCCAATCACTGCGCAATCCAATTGCCTCTGCGTTTGCCTTTCTGATATCTGCGCTGGTCCACTGGCACTATCCCTGCCTCTCTGTTATGTACTCGCTGCCTCTCACAGCAATCCAGACCTCTAGTTTGAATTTCTTAGCAAACCCCTCTCCAGAATCAAACTGACTAGTCTCCCTCTGGTGTCTCTCCAACTGGCCCTCAAGCCTCCTCTTATACTTTTTTCTGTTGATGAATCAATGGCCGAGATTAAGTCCCTAATCAACAACTAAGATTAAAACAGGGTTGATCTTCGTCTTTTAGAAGCTTCTCATCTTTATTTTTCTTAATACCCATTAATATTTTTATTTTCCCAAGTTTAGACTTTAGAAACTCATTAAAAAGATTGATTTTTTTAATAACTCTTCATCTGGATGGAATTTTCCAAAATGATTTCTGGTCTTGGAGATCTCGCATGCTTTAGCCTCTCCACCGATTTTTATGGCTAGAGCACATCCGATGCTACCCCAAATCAACAAGTCATTGTAAGAAGGCAAATTGTATGAGTTGATGCGTGCAAGGCTTTTGGAGCACCAGAAGACCCTTCTGAGCAGATGATGTGCAAAGGTATTGGAGGAGCAGTAACTCTGTGAGTAGAGGTGGCAAAGGACTTGCTAGGGCTGTGGTCATACAAGTGGACTGAAAGGGTTGTGATCAAGCACTTCCTCAGTAAGAAAGTCAAGCTTGTTCTTGTTCTTGGGCAAATTGAGAGTCCAATGTTGTTGACCTCAAGCCCTAGTTTACCTTGTATCAAGGCTAATTGTAAGGGTTGTGATCCCTGGTACAACCCTATGATTGTTGTATTAAAGTTGTAATATAAACAAGTTTTGGGTTTGCATAAATTTTTGTGTACATTGTTGATTCATTGTTGTTACATTTCCAATGTGCAAAAGTTTGGTGTTGTGGGTATTTCAGTGTGTTTGTGATCGTGTTTTAGACATAAAACTGATTTTGAAGTAGCAATTTAATTAAATTATTATTGGTCTCCTAGTAAAATTCAACCTCCAAGTCAAGTCAGCGTTCAAGAATAATTCAGTTTTGGCTCGAAAAATAAATTTGAAACTCAAAATTGAAGTTGGTTTCCCTCCATTTGTTTAAGTTGGCTCCCTCTTAGAAGCCTCCACAAATCCTATATAAGGGACTCGTATGCCCTCCTTTTTTGCAATGATTTGATGCATTTCATGTTAAATACCTCTAGGAATATCTGCGGCCTTGTGGACACATGCCATACTGAAGTAGAAGTTCAAAATTTTGGAGAAGGTTTTGGTTTTTTTCATGCTTTGATCATGGCTCTTCGCTGAGGTATTTTGAGCATAAATGATCATCTTTTATCTCTTTTTTTCATGGGTTACTAAGGCAAAGCAGGCAAAGCTATTTGAGGTTTTTGGCCCTTCAAGGCCACAATTTTGCGGTCCTCTTCAAGTTTGAATTCAACATATTATCCAAGGGGTTATCACACATCTAAAGGCAGGTCAAGCGTAATTTTAATGTCACTAATGGACATTTTCTGAACAACAATATCTGAAGTATTTTGGCCCCTTTGAATAACCCTTATTTGAGGTTTTTCGTCCCATTTGAAGGCTCACATTTGAAGATTATTAGAGATATTTCGACTCCTTTGTCTGGAATATTTCTGTGAAATTTCAAAGGCATTTTGTTGATAGTTCAAAGGTACTTTTGGCATCAAATCATAACATGGTTGTGAAGTGACCATTGTGAGTGATAGAGCCGAACCTATGTGTGGTTTTTGTTGTGGAGTAATCTTTCTACATGTGGATTCTTACTATTGAAAAGTGCTTGGAGTAGTGGCTTTCATTCACAAATTTGGGCAAGAAGCGGAGTCTGTGGAAAATCTGGTGATGGCTTGCTACATATGGTTTGTTTTGAAGAAAGGTTTGTGTCCATATTGTGGGTTGTGTGGAAATGTATCTGCATAGAAGTGTGAGGTCGTTTGGAAGTGGGAATCTACGTCACTAAGCTTATATTGTTTGAGCGAGTGGATTGTTGTGCGAGAGCATGAAGGATGCACAACAAATGGAGGATCATAGTGAACGTCAATTTGCAACGAGAGTTATGCATGAATATGCAACGTAGTCTATGTCTTCCAATAGTGTATTTTAAACAATGCTTACAACGTGGTGATCTTTGCCTAAACATTCCTGTTACCACTCAAACTAGCAAGGGGTCCTAGAGGGGCACTTGCTAGGTCAAGAGCAACAATGAAGCTAAAGCCCATTGTCAGCACAACTAAAGCTTCCTACTCTTTACGAACATTCACCGATGGGACGAGACCTAGTATCTGGAGAATAACTTGTGAAGGGTAGATCTAAGATGGATATGAAGTGATTTCAATGACCCTTACCTAGGAAAGCTCAAGAATGGGACTTGCTTTCTTTTTAAGTAAGGTACAAAGTTCTCTACGGTAAAGGGGATGATGATTTAAGGGCAGGTTTAGGGAGTATGAATGGTAGAGGAGCTTCCTAATCCCTAAAATCCTTATGAACTTGGTTTCCCAAGTGGTTTTTGAAGAATTGACTTTTGGTGAGAAATGGGACCACACAAGACCAAGTGGACCCAGGTTAGGTCAAGAGGAGAGAGTGTGGCAACCAATGATGAGATTGACCTAAACAAGGACGAGAAGGGGATCAAAAAAATGATTTTCACTTAAACATGCAAAAACGATCCCTATGCGGAACTAGCCTAGGGAAACTTAGGGCAAAAACTAGCCTCGAGGCTAGGGCTTGGGATATCTCACAACACCACCATCGAAATTCCCCTCAAATTGGAGAAGGCCCAGGAGACACACCAACAGAGTAGAGGCCATGATATCGAAGTTTTTCTATGGGTGGTTTATCGGGAAAATGATGCCGTAGAAGCCCTAATATGGCTAGACCTAGAATAAAGGAGAGGTGAAGAAAAATGATTCTTCAAGTGATCACCTTATGGTAGACCAGTGCCTAATCCTTTGGGGAGATTGGAGTCAAGAAGAATGATGAGGATGGACTTCGTTTATGGGTCAAGGAGGCTTCAAGGACTTCGCTTAGCATCTTGGGCAATGGAGAGTGACCTTAAAGCTTTATTCTTCGTTTTGCAAAAAGAGATGGCTTATCAAGATAAATTCAATGATAGAATTATCCCTAGGGAAATTCATTCAACATACATGGTCCATATATTGAGAGATGTTATATAGAAACAATAATTCCACAATTTCGCAATAATGCATGCAACAATTAGTCCTAGTATAGAGAAAATCTCATTTCAATGCATATGACAAAGTAAAAGAAAGAATAGCATTAAATTTGTACTTACAAGTAAGAGAATATATCCAACCGTCAACAAATTTGCCAATTAAGAAGCTCCAAGACAATAGAAGACAATCCAAACATCAAAATTCATTCCATGCTCCAAAATTTCGTCCACGAAGAAGGAATAGCGAAAATCTCTAAAGAGATCACAAGTCCAAAATCAATTGATGATGATAAATGAACTCTCATCACTTGTATTTGTACACGTCTAAGGAGTTCGATTTAGTTATTTAGGCCTACATTAGTCCATAGGATAAATAATGTGCAAAATAACTAACTTTTGGTGACAAGCCCACCAAACTAGCTCATAAACATAAGAATAAGCCTCTCAAGACCTGTGGTGCTCCCAATGGGTGTAGGGGCACATAAGTGATACCACATTAGCATGCCACATAAGGGCTCAGATGATGGTGTAGGTGATGCCACATCAACATATAGGTCTTGGGTCATTTGTCAAGTGCATGGTACAACTGTGGGGTCGATTGGGCATGATGGACCGGGTCCATTTTCCTCGTCCATTAGGTGAATCTCGAGCAATATCTGAACATCTCTGGGGATCCATGGAATGTTGTCTACTGTTGTGGAGGCCCATGGCTCTTTACTCACACCCTACATGTGCCAATGTAGCCCTCTGGAGGGTTAGGACCCTGTATAGGGAGACCAAACCCAAAATGGAGACCATCTAAAACCCTACATAAGATCCAATGCATCCCCGCACCTTCCAGCATATCAAGTCATTAAAGTAATCAAGTAAAAGAGTCTACAAACCATGGACAATAAATGGGCACTTCATAATGGCATGCCCTTCCATAGTAGGCTTAAGGATGTGCCAATGTCTCCAAGCTCCAAAAAGGGTTAACCAATCATCCTATTATGTGGTTTCTACTTCTAAAGGGGGTGATATGTTCATGGTACATCCATCAGATGGGGGTGGCATGTGGTAAAATGATGAGATGGAGTCAGGAATGAAAGGGGTAATTTTGGGCCACATGTTGGGGTACACGGGTAGCTAATAAAAGGGAAGCCCACACTTGGGTAAATAATGTATAGAATGGAGCAATCGTGGTACAAGAGTTACTCCGACCTTGATTTTTCCACCCTTCTTCAAATGCCCTTTGCCTTTTATGATTTTCTTTGGTTAACTGCTCGGGGCTCAAAGGGATGAGATCATGATGTACAAAGTATAGCAGTGGATACCCCCTTTTAAGGCGGGGCAATTCATTGCCCACCGAGGGTTGGGACAATCATGGGTTCCTGAATGATAGAGGAGACTCATCAAGGGCCTCTAGGAACCAGGGTGATGGCCATGAAAGGGGGTAGAGCTCATGTAATGGGTTTTCCGCACGTGCTAAATGTGTTTGCCTCGACCATCTTTTACATTTTGTGGTACAATTTCCTATTGAATGTGGCCAAATATGCTTTTTCTTTTCTTTTCAATTGCATCAACCTCTGAGGCATTGTTCTAGGCCCGACCCAAGATGTGCAATGAGGGTAGGGGGTGGCTGACCCTATGTGGAGCCAGTGGAGGAATGTGAACCCAGGTGGGAGAAGTGATGAATGGGGGTATAATTGTGAAAATTCTATCATTGCAGCAACTGATTTACTTTTCCTACTTATATCATAAGTTATTCATGAGATTACTTCAACAAACATTAAAATAAATATTGCTGCAAATATCACACCATAATATAGAAACAAACATATGCACACATTGACACGGTTATTTTGGACTAATGTCCCTGGAAAACCCTGATGTAGGAAAACTGGTGTTAGCAAGGGAGGATTTTATTATACAGCAATTTTCTTGTACAACAGGTTGCCAAACTAGCTTACCCACAGATAGACAAACTTCCAACACTTTTCTAAACCCAGCATAGGCCCTACTGACCTCTGCTATAGCCTGAAACCCTCTGCGTCCGCGTATCGAGGCTCTGTGTAGCCTCTCTGGGCTTCTGCGTCATTCCTACAGCCTCTGTGTGGATGACGCAGGCCCTTCTGGCTCTGCGTAGTCTCTGCTTCCTTTAGCTCTGTGTCTACTTCTTCTGCGCTGATTTGCCGTCTCTCTGTTTCGTACTTGCTGCCTCCTAACTGCTCTCTTGACCACTGGTTCAATTTCTCAGAAACCCCGCTCCAGAAATTGAACTGATCGATCTCCCTCAGTGTGTCCTCCAAGTGCCGCTCAAGCCTCCTCTTATACTTTTTCTGTTGACATCTCAATGGCCGAGATTAAGTCCCTAATCAATGGCTAAGATTAGATTTGGCTTGATCCATGTCTTTTGGACCATTCTAACACTGATTCATATTAATACGCATTAATATTTTATTTTCCCTAAGTTTAGACTTAGGGACTCCATTAAAAATATTAATTATTTTAATATCTCTTGATCTGTTTAGAATCTGCCCAAAGCCTTTCTAGGTATTGGAGATCTTATGTGCCCCAACCTCTCCACCAAATTTCGTGGCTAGAGCACATCCGATGCTACCCCAAATTAACACTCCCTCTTAGCGAGGACTGTGTTCTAGTAATACTCTTTACTGAGTATTACTCTGATCATCTAGCATCGGTGCCTGTGCGGATGCTAGGCCTTCCTGCCCAAAATCCTCTACACTGTTGTCTCTTGTACTATTGCCTGTGAATCAGCTACTGCCACTGCTGCATTTGTACGACAACTCCCTCTGCATCCATGTTGTTGTTGGTCCTTTCTCCCAACACTGCATCTGCACTGCAACTCCTTCTTTATTCGTGCTGCTAACACACTACTTCTGAAAGGGGTTCTTTACCTTCCCCATCTTTTCCTTGAAGTAGTCAAATTTTGACTTTCCAAGGGCCTTGGTGAGGATATCCGCCACTTGTTCCCCTGTAGGAGTGTAGCTCAACTATACAACTCCTCGTTGGGCACAATCTCGGACAAAGTGACACCGGATATCAATATGCTTTGACCTATCATGAAATGCTGGATTCTCAGACAGTTTGATGCAACTCTGATTATCACACATGATCCTGGTCGCCTCCATATTTCTTCTGAATAGGTTTACCAACAATTTACTAAGCCATATGGCTTCACACGAAGCTGTGCTTGCTACCATATATTCTGCCTCAGACAAGTTCAGAGCCACGAACATCTGTGTCCTACTGCACCAGGGGGCTATTCTTGATCCATTGTTGAAACAGTACCCAGAGGTACTTTTCCGATCCACTGAACTTCTTGCCCAATCTGCATCAGTAAATCCACTCGCCCTGATTTCCTTCCCCTTGGTGTACAAGAGCCCATAATCAACTGTTCCTTGTAAATACCTAAGAACGTGCTTGGCTACTGCCTAGTGAGCCCTCTTTGGTTCCACCATGAATTGACCGAGGGTGTTGATAGCGTAACAAATATCTGGCCTGGTATTGACTAGGTAGTAGATACATCAGGGACCCTATGAGCTGTCGGTATAGAGTGGGATGGACATCCTTGTCTTCTGATGCATCAATCTTCTTCCAGTTGGTGATCATTGGTGTAGCCATAGGTCTACAATCTCCCATCCCGAACCCTTCCAGGATTTTTGTAGCATACCTTCCTTGCCCAAGGAAGATTTCTCCTTTCTGTTGCCAAACTTCCAACTCTAGGAGATAATGCATTCATCCCAAATCCTTCATATCGAACTCTGTGGCTAGTTTCTTCTTGCAGTCTTCAATGAGTCTGGATGATTCTGTCAGGAAGAGATCATCCACATATAATACTAAGATAAGTGGCTCGTTCTCTACGACCAGATAGTAGAGATTCGGATCCACATCACTCTTGACAAACCCCATCTTTTGCAAGTAGCCATTTGTTCGACCATACAAGGCTTTCTTCAGTTTGCATACATGAGACTTCTTCTCATGAGTTTCAAAGCCCTCTGGTTGTTCAATGTATACTTCTTCTTCTATTCCTCTGTTTAGAAATGTCGTCTTGACATCCTTCTGATGGATCTCCCATCCCATCTGGGCTGCAAGAGATATCACGGTCCTAATAGATGTATACTTGGCTACCAGGGCGAAGGTTTCCTCATAGTCAATCCCTTCCTTTTGAGCATAACCCTTAGCCACAAACCTAGCCTTGTATTTTTCAATACTGTCATCCGCAACTTATTTGATCTTGTAGATCCATCTTGAACCTACCACAGATCTGTCTTGAGGCCTTGACACCACCTCCCAGACATTGTTTACCATTATGGAGTTATACTCCACCATTGCATCTAGCCAGACCTGACGCTGAGTTGCCTCCTTGAAGTTGGCAGGCTCTCCATCTTGAACTACTAACCACTGATACCTGTCTAGCTGTTTTCGCTCCCTTTTACTGTTCCTTGGCTCTTCGATGAAGTTCTCTGCATCATGCAAAATCTGACGAAGTTTCCTGCTAGTTCTTCCTCTGTCAATAGGTGCTTCTTTTCGCTCCTCTTTCTCATCCTGAGAATCTTCCTTATCTGAGGAAGGATTCTTCACTTCCGTTGGTTGAAGAGGCATGACCAACGGATCCTCTTTCAACTGCTCCTTGGAAGGCATTTCGCGAGATCTTCTGAAAGATCTGTCCTCCATGAACTTTACATCTCATCGTACTACTACCTTCCTGCTCCCTTGAAGATAAATTCTATATGCCGTAGCGTTCTTGCTATATCCTGCCAGGTACCCCTATTCTGCAGTCTGATCCAGTTTCTTCCTCTTTTCTTCAGGTATGCGACAATATGCCAAACTCCCAAATATCCTGAAATGACTGACTTCAGGTGTCTTCCCAGTGAAGACTTTCTCTGGAATAATCTTACCCACTGCCCAACGAGGAGTCCTATTCTGAACGTAGACAACTATGTTGTATGCTTCAGCCCATAGGAATTTTGGCATATCCTGATCATACAACATGGCGCTAGCTGCTTCTATAATAGTCCTGTTTTTCCTTCCTGCCACCCCATTTTGCTTTGGATTGTAGGGAGTTGTCCACTCTCTTCTGATGCCCTCCTTAGCAGAAAAATAAATGAAGTCCTTATCGACATATTCTCCACCATTATCTGAGTGCAAGACTTTTATTTTCTTACTTGTCAGATTCTCCACTAGAGCCTTGAACTCCTTGAATCAACAGAAAACCTCATCCTTGGTTTTCAAAAAATAGATCCAAGTTTGCCTGAGTGGTCATCAATGAAGGTAAGGAAATACTCCGCACCGCTGAGAGCTTTGACGGACATAGGTCCGTAGATATCCGAGTGTATCAATTCTAGAACACTCTTGGCCCTGTGGTTGCTCCTAAGAAATGCCGCCTTGGCATACTTTCCTAGAGCGCATCCCCTGCATACATCATCTCGTTCCGTACTCAGATCCGGAACTCCTGTTACAGTTCTCCTGAGAATTCTCAGAGCTCCATGGTGTAAGTGACCCATCCTTCTGTGCCATAGTTCATTCAAGTCTTTGTCCCCATGACTGCCTATTGGTGCCATTGGAGATCCTAGTTGTAATCTGTACAACCGGTTACTTTTGATCCCAATCTGCACTTTCTTTTTCTAGCTCGGGTGTTTGACATATAACTTTTCCTTGATGAAGTAGACGTCATAGCCCTTGCCTTGTAGTTGTGACACGGAAAGTAAGTTCATTCCCAATCTTGGCACATGCAGCACATTTGTGGCACGGAACCGGTCTCCCGATTCTGTTTGAAAAACTATGGTACACTTTCCTATTGGAGTACACTTTGCCTTGTTCCCCATGGTGATCTGAAAGTTCATCTTCTCTTCTCGATATTCTGAGAAACACTCCCTGATTCCCGTCATATGCCACGAGGCTCCACTATTTATATACCATACTTCTGATGATGCAGCACTAGTCATGCACGCCACTTCTTCTTCCAACCTGAAAGCCAACATAGAGAAATCAAAATCTCTCTCTCTTGTGCAATCTTCTGAAAATCTGCATGAGTCCCTTGAGGTGGATGCCTCTGCATCGTGGTCTCGACCCATAACTGATTTTCCTTTTCTGTCTCTAATTACTTGCTCTGATACCATGTGAAAATTCTATCACTACAACAACTGATTTACTTTTCCTACTTATATCATAAGTTATTCATGAAATTACTTCAACAAACATTAAAATAAACACTGCTGCAAATATCACACCGTAATATAGAAACAAACATATGCACACATTGACACAGTTATTTTGGACTAATGTCCCCAAAAAAACCCAATGTGGGAAAACCGATGCAGCAAGGGAGGATTTTATTATACAACAATTTTCTTGTACAAGAGGGTGCCAAACTGGCTTACCCACAGATAGACAAACTTCCAACAGTTTTCTAAACCCAGCGTAGGCCCCACTGACCTCTGCTACAGCCTGAAACCCTCTGCGTCAGCCTGAAACCCTTTGCATCAACCTATTGAGGCTCTGCGCAGCCTCTCTGGGCTTCTGTGTCACTCTTGCAGCCTCTGCGTGGATGACGCGGGCCTTCTGGCTCTACGCAGTCTCTGCTGCCTTTGCGTGGCTTCCTCTGGCTCTGCATCTGCTTCTTCTGCGATGATCAGCCGTCTCTCTGTTCCGTACTTGCTGCCTCCTATCTACTCTCCAGACCACTGGATCAATTTCTCAACAAACCTTGCTCTAGAAATTGCACTGACTAGTCTCCCTCATTGTGTCCTCTAAGTGCCCCTCAAGCCTCCTCTTATACTTTTTCTGTTGACATCTCAACGACCGAGATTAAGTCCCTAATTAACGACTAACATTAGATTTGGCTTGATCCATGTCTTTTGGACCATTCTAACACAGATTCATATTAATACACCTTAATATTTTATTTTCCCTAAGTCTAACCACTAAAAATATTAATTATTTTAATATCTCTTGATTTGCTTAGAATCTGCGCAAACCCTTTCTGGGTATTGGAGATCTTGTGTGCCCCAACCTCTCCACCAAATTTCGTGGCTAGAGCACATCCGATGCTACCCCAAATCAACAATAATGTGTGGAAGGGGAATGATATGTATGAATCGGGGAGCAGGACCACGCATCCAAAATCAAGGTTTCCCATGAAATAACATCCTAGAAGCCCAAAGGTCAGTAATAGAGATCCCACGGGACTAGGATTCAAGGTTAACACCATAATAGAGACCTAGGGGACAAGGGCATAGACCTAGTCCACTCTTTCCGCCAAATCCCCCCATTAATTCATACCCAATAATCTCCATAATAAGTAAACTAAAGTACTCAATCACAAAATGACATGACATACCTTTAGGTTTGGGAAGCCCACCTTCAAACATGACAGATGGGTGAGAGACCACATGGCTGGCTGAGGTGGCAAAGAAATGGCACAATGAGCTAGTTGGGGCTGTAAGGGGTTGTTGGCTGCCGGCTGAGGACAATCACGGAGAAAAAATTTCTCCTGGGGATATCACCCACAAAATTGTGGGTAACAAGTCCTACACGTGAAGAGACATACGTGGCATGCGTAGCATTGTGGGATTATCGTTGTAGTGTGGAGTTGTTATTTGTGTGTGTGATTGTTTTATTTAAGGGGCCAAGAGAGGAGTGAAGATATATGCTGAGCCAACCTCATGTTGATTGGTGGACACTACGAAGTGTGTAGAGCTACAAAGTAATTGGAATTGGATAATGCATGGACTTATATGTGACTGAACTTGCAATTGGAAGACTTGTGCCAGAGATTGGATATTGTTCACTCTATTGGTATGGCATATACTTTGTTGTTGTGGAATATGTGAAAGCTATGTGTTTTCATTGCTAGTACATTCTATAAAGTGATTTAAATTTAGAATCTCTAGTGTAGTGTGTACAACATTCGGTTTTGAATTTGCATGATATTGATCTCCAATTTCTAAATACATGTAAAATTATGTTTGATGACAATGTTGATGCAACAAAGCAATTGCCTACGTGTACAAAAAGTGGAAAAGATTCTCATGTTGCGTGAGAAAGTGAGTCCATAATTAGTAATTACTACTATTGGAGAGACTTTATGAGCTCATGTGGATTTGCATAATGGCCCTGGTGGTGATAAAGTCTACCACTAATGATTAGCATGCACATGTAGATACTCTAAATTTGCTCATAAAAATTGAAGACCAATGTATTGGGTAGAGCCCTAATTGTTGAGCAGAGTATGTAAGAGAGATTGTCGGTGCATGCAAGTTAATAGGGCTTGATACTATTGGGTAGAGCTAAGAACTTGTATTGCAGGTATGTCAGATGTGCTAGGGCTTGATACCATTGAGGATAAGATATGCTAGGGCTTCATGCCATTGGGCAGGAGATGTTCTAGGGTTTGATGCAATTGGGGATATATGATCATTATAATGACTTCAGAGGATTAGGTGGTCATTCTATTGTTGTAGTTGTTGGAGTTCATCTACGTTTGAACTATGAATTTGTCAAGGAATTTAGACTTCTGTGATCCATAGCATTTGTTTAGAAACTTTTTGGCGAAATCACATAATTGATCATTTGTCGACGCGTTTCGAACCAACTAGTGTGGTTCATCGTCAGGACAAGTTG